>VWZL01001916.1:99574-399690 GCA_013396915.1 Stercorarius parasiticus | reverse complement strand
TTAATAATTTAAAAGGATTTATTTAATCATTATTTTATTGCCAGTTTTATTCTGATGTAATTCTTATTCTTAATTAAAAATAAAAAGAAAAAGAAAGAAAGACTGAGTTTATAATGCTTTTCAAATTATAAGGTATAATAGGACTATTATGTCCGATTACAATTTTGAGAAGCAATCCTTTCCTTTCAAATAAAGTGAGTTGTTTCATATCCATATGAATTTCATACGTCCTTTCAAATTATTCAGGCTCAAGTAATTGTTTCATTCTAAAAATAAGTTTTCATACTTCTTGATGTGGTTGTCAACATATAAGTTTTTTTCTCAGGAGTTTAATTTCTTTAGAGAAATATGTTAGTGGCACTGTATAGTCTGGGATATAATTCATGACTTCAGTAACCTCATTTATTTGAAGATCTTTCTCCATGATATGGATAGATAATAAAATTTCTGTAGGGATAAAGTTACAGAGAAATACACAAAAATGAATTAATTTTCACCTATGTAATTACTTATATTTAGGAGATTTCTGCTGCCTCTCGAACTGATCTATCTGTCTAATAGTCTTTGGGCTTGGTGATGGGCAAGAGGATTCTACCATCATACAAACATGCCTTCAATCCCACATCTACTAAATTTTCAAGATAATTATCCAAAGCTCTGGTACAGGAAACAAAACTCACTTAATCTTTGTGTTATGGTTTGAAGAACCCGCAACAATTTATTGTCACTTAGATGACTGTTCTATCACCCAGTGAAACCTCGCCACCAGGGAAGGGGAATCAGGAAAAAACAAGGCAACCCAAGGGTTCAAATATAAACAGGTTTAATAGAATAATGCTAAATAATTAATGTTAATAATACTAAAGAACTAATATTAATCTGAATACCAATATAAAATATACAAGGATTCTTCAGTAATTCTAGCAGCAGGAAGCTGTGCAATCCCAGCAGTGGACAGCAAATGTCAGACACTGCGAGAGCTACAGCTTTGGGAGGAAGGGAAGGGCTCAGGGGTCTGCTACTGGGGCAAGAAGTTCTCAGGATCAGAGTCATCAAGGGAGAGAGAAAAAAACTCCTCAGCAAACTTTCTAGTTTATATTGAATGTGATGTTCATGGTACGAAATAATCCTGTTGTCTAGCTTGGGTCAAGTGCCCAGGTCTCACTCCTCCTCATCCCTGCACCTGGCAAAGCTCAAAAACACTGAGACATTGAAACCCACATACCATAGCTGGATATAAAGTAAATGCTTTCACAAATTCAGACACTAGAGTCTTCTAAAAATGCAGTTTTCCCAAGCATTAGAAGAGACCTTACTGAAAACTAAAATTAGTGAAAGAGAAATTAATCCTTTTTCATTCAAAACAGGATAACTTGTTAACAAATACATTCTCTGGGGGCTCTTGTGAAAGCACTATCTTCATATTTTTTAACTATTTAGCTCTATGAGCAGGTATAATAATGCTATGTCTCCCCTTTCAAAAAAATACAGAAATAAAATCCTGCTACTGAAGTTCACTATTTGTTCCTTTTAGAGTTTTATAATTTAGTTTATCTAATAAAATAAATTTGAAAGATAGAATGTTTTTTAGCAGTGGCTCCATTTCTTTAGATGTTACTACTGATGAATCTGTAAAGGTTTCCTTCCTTCCTAGGATTCTCTAACTAACCATGCTTTAGCAAAAGAAGAATGGCAGGATGCCAAAAGCATGCCAGTGACCACAAATCCAAGACAAAACAAATGGGAACTTAGATTCAGGAGAAGTCTTTCAATTGAATTTAAGAATAAGGGCTATTTTGTTAAAAGTAAGCCGAGACACAGGAAAGGAGTTTCTCAACAATGAAGGTAGATAAGGAAAGTTCTGGAAAACAGAGACTAATTTATTAAGGATAAAGCAGAGTAAAATAACATAAATTATGTTGAATTTTGAAGCATTAGGTGATTCACTGAAGTTTAAAGTAGAAAATATGATTTAATACCATGGGAGTACAAGATTGGCACTGATTTACTGTACTTGAAAGAAAAGAAGGGGTAACAGAGAAGGAAGTACACTTACTTCATTTGAGGGATTTGGTTGGGTTTGGTTTTGAGTAGGAAACTCACGATCGGGAAGTCATTTCACTGAGATAAAAAATTGTGTGGTCTTAGTATTTCCTCATATCCATTTTTACCCATTCTCATTTCTAATGATCTCACCTGAATATAATTTTTTCTCTAATCATCTTTCTGCTATGAGAGAATTTAAAAAACATTTGGGTATCTTCTGTTTGGAAGCTAAAGTATATACTGGGCTTTTTAGGGTCCTGTGATGAGGTGATGGAGAACATGCCTTAATATACTTCAAGTATTTTTATTTTGAGCACTGCATACATACGCTGGGGATATGTATAATTTTATCTTCAACTGAGAAAACTGCACTAAACACATATTTCCATTGAAAAGTTCTCTTTAATGACAACCTAGAGCAAAATTACAAAGCATGCATTCATTCCTATCTTTGAGCTTTCAAATTATCCATTTAAAGGTTGTATCCAACCGTGGAAGATAAGCAAAGATCATTATATTCACTAAGGGAGTAAATAGCTAAAATTTTATACTGGTGTTGTGGTCTGACCCTGACCAGCAGAGAGAGCCCCACACAGCCCCTCACTCACTCCTCCCCGGTGGGATGCAGGAAAGAATGGGAAGGGTAAACACGTAAAAACTTGTGTCTTGAGATAAAGACAGTTTAACAGGGAAAGCAAAATCTCAAGCAAAGCAAAACAGGGAATTCATTCACTACTTCCCATCGGCAGGCAGGTGTTCAGACACTTCCAGGAGATCAGGGCTCCATCACATGTGACGATTACTTGGGAAGACAAATGCCATAATGCCGAACATGTGACCTTCCTCCTTGTTCCCCTCCCCTCAGGTTTTATCACTGAGCACAACATTGCATGGTACAGGATATCCCTCTGGTTAGCTGTGGTCAGCTGTCCCAGCTGTATTCCCTCCCAGCCTCTTGTGCACCCCTAGCCTACTCACTGGTGGGGGAGGGTGAGAAGCAGAAAAGGCCTTGACGCTGTGCAGGTACTGCTCAGCAACAGCTAAAACATGGGTGTGCTATGAATGTTGTTTTGGTCAAAAATCCAAAACACAGCACTATACAAGCTACTGTGAAAAAAATTAGCTCTATCCCAGCCAAAACCAGTACAACAGGTAACTTTTTTTATTCTGGTCAGCGGAGAGAGATGTTAGAGGGAAATACGTAGTTCTAGTTTGATCGCTTGGTAGCATAGGTCTTACTGACATCCTTAGCCAAGCCAGATAAAGATCATCAGATGCACATCTTCTTGCACGTCAGATATAAGATGCAATTCTTTGACCTTGGTTTGTAGTGAATTAAGAATTACAGTGCACACATACTTCTTCCATGAGGAGAGAAGGTGAAGGAAATATAGAAAACAAATATAGAATCATAGAATCATAGATTGCTTGGAAAAGACCTTTAAGATCATCAAGTCCAACCATTAGCCTATCACTTCCAANCATAACATTTGTGCTTGAGACCCTTCACCAGCTTTGTTGCCCTTCTCTGGACGCGCTTCAACAATCTCAATGTCATTCTTGTAGTGAGGGGTCCAAAACTGGACACAGCACTCGAGGTGTTGCCTCACCAGTGCCAAGTACAGGGGGAAGATGACTTCCCTAGTCTGCTGGCCACTCTATTTCTGATACAGGCCAGGATGCTGTTGGCCTTCTTGGCCACCTGTGCACACCGCTGACTCATATTCAGGTGTCTGTCAACCAATACCCCCAGGTCCTTTCCACCAGGCAGCTTTCCATCCACTCTTCCCCAAGCCTGTAGCATTGCATGGGGATGTTGTGACCCAAGCGCAGGACCCAGCACTTGGACTTGTTGAACCTCATACCATTGTCCCTGGATCATTGATCCAGTCTGTCCAGATCCCTCTGTAGAGCCTTCCTACACTCAAGCAGATCAACTCTCTTGCTTAACTTGGTGTCTTCTGCAAACTTACTGGGGGTGCGCTCGATCCCCTTGTCCAGATCATTGATAAAGATATTAAGCAGAATTGACCCCAGTAGTGAGCCCTGGGGATCACCTCTTGTGACTGTCTCACCACAACTCTTTGGGCTTGACCATCCAGCCAGTTTTTTACCCAGTGAAGAGTATAACTGTCCAGGTCATGAGCAGCCAGTTTCTCCAGGAGAATGCTGTGGGAAATGGTGTCAAAAGCTTTACTAAAGTCTAGGTAGACAACATCCACAGCCTTTCCCTCATCCACTAAGTGAGTCACCTTGCCATAGAAGGAGACCAGGTTAGTCAAGCAGGACCTGCCTTTCACAAACCCATGCTGACTGGGCCTGATGACCTGGTTGTACTATACGTGCCACTCATGATGATCTGCTCCATAACCTTCCCAGCACTGAGGTTAGACAGACAGGCCTGTGTGTTGCAACAGACTTAGTCACGTTGCTTAAGGTAACTAGTGACCCTGTGGAGATAACCATGATATAGAAACCTTTGTAGAAAGTAAAATCATGGCAAGTTCTCCTTTCAGTAATCAGCCAGTAGAATAGAATTATCTTTTATGTATTTTTAGCATCTGTTTCCTCTTATGTAGCTTCTTCAGACACTGCATTCCTAGGTGATTAAAAGTAATCCACATAATTTTTGCAGTACAGAAAAAGCAACTCTCATTTTCAGTCTTTGACTGCCTTCTCTTACAAAATACATTCTTGTTCAGTGTGGGTCTATTTCACTTAAAAAAACAAGGCATTGTCTTATTTTTATTGTAAGACATCATACCAACGATTTCTGTGTTTAACTAAGGCAGAAAGAAGGGTCTATGTAGATAGTCAATGTATGCTATTGTATATATACTGCAAAAACACTACTATAAATGGGATATAAATTTCAATGTAAAGAATAAAATAATTCAAATAAATACAGTTTATTCAATTAAATTTTTAGTAGTTTATTTATTTATACTTTTATTGGACCTTAAAATTAAAAAATTATAGTGGTTGGAATGCATTTAGCAGAGCAATCAATATTTGATATTAATTGTGTTAAAAAAAATTTCTTGCTTTTTATACAAATAAGTGTACGCAGACCAAACAAGCTAACTATGGTCATTCTCCATACTGTATGGCTCACAGCCCAATACGCTACTAATAAAAGAAAAATACAAGAACTGGTCATTTTTACAAAAAACAGAGTCAGGCCTCTGACTGCTTTTTTACTCTTCATTGTCTCGGAAAGCTCTGAAAAAAAAGGAACAGCAATCCATTTGCTGTTTGTTCAGTTCTTGAACTCTTGGCAGAAATCTGTTACTTTGTTTATACAGATTAGGAGAAGGAAGAGAGCAGATGTGCATGTTCTATAGTCACTGAATTTATCAATATGACCAATATAACCTAACTTTTTAAACCAATGTTTATGAAAGCTGGAGGCGGTCTCTTTGGCTTAGTAATGGGGCTTGTTGCCAACATAGGAATGCATGGTAATACAACAGTACGCAGTATCACTTTCTTCCTTTCTTGCCCTTACTCTCACTCCTTGTAAAAGAAAAACTGGGAATGGGGATAAATACAGAAAGGGCTGTGATGAGGACTATATTTCTCTATAATCCCAAAGTCAGAAATCTTTTGAAAGTATTAGAGTAGCTAACAACAAAATGGAATAAAAAGAACCAAAACACATTAAAATACTCAGGAGGAAATTCAAACCTATTAGAAAATTGATTTTTGAGCTGTTAATTTATGCAATGGATATTCAGTGAAACCTTGTTAAAGCAGCATGAGGGACTCCCTGTTTAAAACATGACAGCAGTGAGATTGTGTCCAAAGCTAAGGAGAGCTGGTAGCTCGCTTCAGATAGATGAGTGAAACTGAAATGTTCTGTGCTAAGAACAGTCAAAGACAGCAGGAAAGCAAAGGATATGGTGAGAAAAAATACTGCTAATACACTCCAGAAAAAGAAGGAGGGGATAGAGCACTTTTAAGACAGAGGTTCTGAATCATGAAAAAAACAAACAAATCTGCAATTTGCTTACTATACTCAGGAAAACAATGAGACATACTTCCATTAATCAAGCAAAATTGCTTGATTTCAGTATCAGCTTATCTTTCTTAAGAAAATGAACTAACACAGACCTGGAGACTCACTAAATACTTAGGTCACAGTGAGAAATGAAGCACAGATAAAATGATGAAAATTGACATGTCAAAGATTGCAAGACAAATTTTCTGGTTTTCATGGTAAGACAAAAATAAAAGACTCACATTAAAAGCGATAACAGATAACTGGAGGAAACTTTTTTTTCATATTTTAATATGAAAATAGCCATTCTCCATACTGAGGATCACATGACCTACTAATTGCTAAATCTGCTAGTATACAAAATATGCTATTTAATAATTTCATTGATATTTTAAAATTTTAATCTTGCTTTAGTTAATCCCTGGATTACAAAGACCAGACAAAATGTGTGTGCAGGTTAATAGGTTATCTTTCAATGAAAAAAAAAAAATTCCAAGAAAAAAAACATTCTTCGTGAAAACTGAACCCTTGATAAACCAACACTAAAAAAAAAAATGAGGACCACAGCCTGAAAAAACAGTATGCTTCCCTAGATAATGCCATGAGATACTGACCACACACACCCTTAATAAAATATGTTATATGCCCCTTTCTTTTTGTAGGATTCTTATACTGATGTGTTGCAAAAGTCTTTTTTGGAGAATATAATATGCTAATAGTTCAGTAGGTGTCCTGTACATAAAGTACTGGTTTAGTTGTAAAATGTCTCCCTATCGTGACTATTGTGAATTAAAAGGTTGAAAAAAAGAAAAAAAGCTATTCATTTTTATTACTCTTTGCCTTGGGAAACTGTGATTAGATTGATGTAATCATTTGTTTAAAAAGAGACTACTTGGAAGTTAAAGAGGTTGCAGAGATAATCTGCTTCCTATTTCCTACATCTGTATTACCTTGCATGAGGCAATAGCTATACATCGTAAAAAGAAATAAAAAAGGCTTGATAAAACAGGGCTTTTTTTTTGTTCTTTTCTTAATTTTAGCCACCTAAACCTCACCACTTGGGTCTTTAGGTGTTCTATTTTCAGTATCAATTTTGACTTCTTTTATTTGCCAGTGACCTTTAAAAATTATGAAAATCAAAATACGTTAGAGGAAATCCTCCCACTCAAACTGCAAAATAAACTAAAAGTACATGCATGTTCTCTTGCCTTCTGCTGTGTATCTCTGTTGTAATCTCATAAAATATTAGTGTGTATTGGGTTTGCATGGCAAGGTTTTGGTAGCGGGGGGAGGTACATATCCAATAGAGCCAATGCCAGATGGCTCCAAGACAGACCTGCTGCTGGCCAAGGCTGTGCCCATCAGTGACAGTGGTAGCACCTCTGGGGCAACATATTTAAGAAGGGGGGAAAAAACTGCTGTGCAGCAGCAGCTGGAAGAGAGGAATGAGAACATGTGAGAGAAACAACTCTGCAGACACCAAGGTCAGTGAAGAAGGAAGGGGAGGAGATGCTCCAGGCACCGGAACAGAGATTCCCCTGCAGCCCATGGAGGGCCCCATGCTGGAGCAGGTGAATGTGCCCGAAGAAGACTGTGACCCCATGGGAAGCCCATGCTGGAGCAGGCTCCTTGCAGGACCTGTGGGGAGAGGAGCCCACATTGGAGCAAGTTTACTGGCAGGACTTGTGGCCCGATGGGAGAAATACACTGGAGCAGTCTGTTCCTTAGGGACTGCACCCTATGGCAAGGAGACACACTGGAGCAGTTTATGAAGAACTGCAGCCCATGGGAAGGACCCACATTGGTGAAGTTCATGGAAGATTGTCTCCCATGGGAGGGAGCCCATGCCAGAGCAGGGGAAGAGAGTGAGAAGGAAGGAGTGGCTGAGAAAATGTGTGATGTGCTGACCACAACTCCCATTCCCCGTCCACCTGTGCCACTGGGTGGGAGGAGGCAGGGAATTTGGGAGTGAAGTTAAGCCCAAGGAGAAGGGAGGGGTGGAGGGAAANCATGCTGGAGCAGGTGAATGTGCCCGAAGAAGACTGTGACCCCATGGGAAGCCCATGCTGGAGCAGGCTCCTTGCAGGACCTGTGGGGAGAGGAGCCCACATTGGAGCAAGTTTACTGGCAGGACTTGTGGCCCGATGGGAGAAATACACTGGAGCAGTCTGTTCCTTAGGGACTGCACCCTATGGCAAGGAGACACACTGGAGCAGTTTATGAAGAACTGCAGCCCATGGGAAGGACCCACATTGGTGAAGTTCATGGAAGATTGTCTCCCATGGGAGGGAGCCCATGCCAGAGCAGGGGAAGAGAGTGAGAAGGAAGGAGTGGCTGAGAAAATGTGTGATGTGCTGACCACAACTCCCATTCCCCGTCCACCTGTGCCACTGGGTGGGAGGAGGCAGGGAATTTGGGAGTGAAGTTAAGCCCAAGGAGAAGGGAGGGGTGGAGGGAAAGTGTTTAAGATTTGGTTTTATTTCTCATTAACCTCCTGTGATTTGATTGGTAATAAATGAAATTAATTTCCCCAAGTAGAGTTTGTTTTACCCTTGATGGTAACTGCTGAGTGATCTCCCTGTCCTTATCTCGATCCAAGAGCCTTTTGTCATATTTTTCTCCCTCTGTCCCGTTGCGGAGGGGGAAGGATAGACCAGCTTGGTGGGCACCTGGCATCCAGCCAAGGTCAACTCACTACATGATGAAATGGAGATAATTTCATAAAAAGGAATATTCAGGAGTGGTCCATCACAGTGTTTAATTTTAATTTTACTTTCAATATTTTTTCACAATATTTACTAGTGCTGTTTTCCAAAATGAGAAAAGACTGATCATTGGGCACAGCTGTGACTAAACGCTTCATCACAAATGACTTTTGATCCATTATGATTTTTTATAGATAAGCATAAAGATGAAACCAATGCAGTAAAAGCAGGAGTTAGCAGTTTACCATTGCAAAATTGATGTGTACAGTGACATAATATTCACTTGCCAATATCACTTGCCCTACCTATGAGTCATCAAAAAATTCTCTTGCATACTAAATGCCTCAGCTACTCACATGTACAGCCTATGAGCCAGTACTCTGACTCATAGGTACCTAATATTTGGTGCTTCTGAATAACGAATGGGTCACTGAACACTGGTAAACATGGAACTCATGGACTATGGTAGGCATTGTGTTAGTTGTTTGCTAGTATCAAAATAAGATTTTTGGGGTTCCATTTTGTTCCCAAATACACCTTTATTCACAGAAATTTTTAGCCATATACAAGGTAGAATAAATCCAACTTTGCAGAAAAGTTGTTGTAGTTACTGGTAAGAGTACCCTGTGTTTGAAACAGATGGGCTACACTATTTATTTACTTTACCTTCTTTGTTAAAATGCAAAGAAGTTTTGTGCATCAAAAAATTTCTTCTGGTCCATTTAAGTTGTAATTTTGCCTTCTAATTATATAAAGGTAACTTAAAAATGTAAGTGTGTTTTATAGCCTTAGCTTTACAGTGTATGCTTCACAAATCAAAAGATGCAAATATTAGGTGCTATGGAGAAGTAATGAAAAATGAGTTACCATGGTAGTAAACAAAACAAAAGTCTCAATGTGTTCTTACTATATAACATTTTTGTGGTGGGTCTGATAAGAAGGCTAAGGTTCAGTCCATAGGACTGCCATCATATGAGACCATTTGTTATTATTAGACCAATTTCATAAGTGTATTCAAGTCATTTGACTGTTCCAGCAAAAACATTTGATATAAGAATATTTAATCAAAATTATAATAGGCAGATAATATGTGACTTGTAGTTGTGCCTCATAGTAATCAATTGTTCAATATTCTGTCACTTGATTAAATATCCTTTCTGGTTCCTCCCTGCATACTCCTTCACTAATTTGAAAGAAAGGACAGAGTGATTGGCTAGGATTTCATGAAGATAGCTAAGAAGGCATAAATTTCAGTGGTGTGAAAGGTATCCCCAATTTCCCCAACACCTGTCAGTGCTCAATGTGCCTTTTGAAACCATGGCGCAAAGACCAGGGTTTTATTCCACACGGTAACTTCTGAATTCTGATGACAAATTCTGTCATTGCAGCTAAAGAGATGAAAGGTATTTCTAACAATGGAGCTACTAAGCTCACTGAACAGGCTGAACAGATGTGCTGGATGTGGAAACATTTATCATCTCTTTTGACTAGTGGACGAAGGGAAGGCAGTGGACATGGGTTTCTTTGTATTTTAGCAAAGCTTTTGATATTGTCTCTCACAGTGTCCCTGTGGATAAAATGTCCAGTATACAGTTAGCCATGCACATAATATGATGGGTGAACAAATGGCTGAAGGGTCGGGCTCAAAGAATTGTAGTAAATGGGGTAACACCTGGCTGGTGGCCAGTCACTAGTGGTGTTCCCCAGGGCTCAGCTTTAGGGTCAGTTCTCTTCAATGTTTTTATCAATGACCTGGACACAGGAGTTGAGTGCACACTAAGTTTGCTGATGATGCTAAATTAGGAGGAGCCATTAATTCCCTCGAGGGCAGAGAATAAAGTGCTGGGCAATCACCAACTGTATGAAATTTAACAGGGATAAATACCAAATTCTGCACCTGGGATAGGTATATTCCTGGGTGGACGTATAGATTCAGGAACAAGAGGCTGTAGTGCAGCCCTGAAGAACGGGATCCAGGAAATTCAATATGAGTCCACAATGTGCTGTGGCAGCCAAAATGGCCAACCATATCCTGGTGTGCATTAAGTGCAGTGTAGCTAATTGGTCTAAAGAAGTGATTGTCCCATTCTACTCAGCATTGGTGCAGCCTCACCTCAAGTACTGTGTGCAGTTTTGCGCTCCAGAATATAAGAAGGATATAAAAATATTAAAATGTGTCCAAAGGAGGGCAACAAAGATAGTGAAGGGACTATGGACATGACTTATGAGGAGTGGCTGAGGGTATGAGGATACTAGGTTTGTTCAGAAAAGGAGACCGAGAGGTGACCTCATTGCTGTCTACAACTTCCTCCTGAGGGGGAGCAGAGAGGAAGGTGCGGATCTCTTCTCGCTGGTGTCGAGCAACAGAATGCAAGGGAATAGCTTAAAACTGCATCAGGGGAAGTTCAAATTAGGTATTAGGAAAAAGCTCTTCACTAAGAGGATGTTCAAGCATGGGAACAAGTTACCCAGGGAAGTGGCGATGGCCTCAAGACTGTAGGTATTCAAGAAGCAATTGGACAATTCTCTTAGATATACGATTTAACTTTTAGGTTGCCCTGTATGGAGTCAAGAGTTGGACTCAATGATCCTTTTGGGTCTCTTACAACTCAGGATATTCTATGATTCTATGACTGACTGAAAAACCCTTCCTCTTTCCCCCAACCCCACATGGAGTTTAGTCAGGCCTACTTCTAATCAGACAGAAGTATCATAAACCCTAAATGTTAGCTGATAAACTTGCTTAACCTCAAGACATGAAGTCTGTATGTAATAACTGAATTTTTTTTTTAACTGATAATACATGGCAGAGAATTTGCATTGTACATTGCTTATAATTAATAAGTTTTTTCCACATTTCATAGCAGAAAACCCTGGGCAGCTTAAATTGCAAGAATGCATTCTCATTGTCCATTTGGTGACACTCACATTTGACAGTGGATTTCAGTGTCCCACTGGAAAGCATATGTGCACACACACTTTGAATATATTTGCTTGCTTTCTTATGCAGGCACCACCCTATATCTGAGGGCAAACAATTTATTAATAGAGAGTTTGTTCAAAAGAAGTGCTTTTAAAGTGCTGTGTCCTATTGTATTTCTTTATAGACTGTCAATTTGAGCTTTTTTGACCATCAGTGGGTCTCCACAGTAACCTTCCTCCCTCTTTTCCCCTATCAACAGCGAGTAGCATAGCTGTCAAGAGGTAAAATGTTTAAATTTTTCCTAAAACAAAATAAAATAAAGCATCTTTTAGACAGAGCTTTTGGGTAAGTATTTTTTGGCTGTTCTGTTTCTTTAATTCCTGGGGAAAAGCCTAGTTTCTAAAGCTAGTGATGGACTGCTTACTACCAGCATTAAAAAAAAAAAAAAAAAAAAAAAAAAAAAAAAAAAAAAAAAAAAAAAACAAACGGAAAAAAAACAAAGAAAAAAAAAAACCAAGAAAGGAAAAAAAAAAAACATGACACTGCAGTAGACAGATGATACAAAATCTCTCTGTGATTAACTGGATCTAGAAGAAAATGAAATAGTAACGTAAGGAGGCTATTTTTTTTTAAGTGATTTATACAGTATATTAAACAGTAGGGAAATCCTTTCTAGAGAAACCCTTTGGAGAAAGAACATGTACTTATACTGATGTTTGTTACAGTGTTGTAGCACATAAATACCCAAACTGGCAAATACTGTACTCGGATTTCAGTTAATGAAATTATGCCATAAAATAACTATATCCTTCAATTGACAATATCTAAATACTTGAATTTATTTTTTTTTTTAAATCAAAAATATTGCAGAATCTCATTCTCTTACCAAATTAAGACCCTGTATTTTTAGGATTCTGACAGTAATACCTTCTCAGGAGCAATCAATCACATGCTGTACCTGATAATATTCATACACTTCTCCCCTGCCATCAGTCTTTGCTATTTGTCAGCGAATGCTACAGTGGCATCTTCTGGCATACAGAAGAATTAATTGCCTTTTTCATGTGAAAGAACATTGCTATTAAAATGGTAAGTTAAGAAGCTAAACAACTGAAATAAAAAGCACCTGCTCTTCTTCATTTATTCTGTTTAGAACTATCAAAACCATAATGAATGACAAGAAATTAAAATCTAGTTCTTTGGTAAGTGGCCATTTGGGCATGAGAGTTTATGTGCGAGTCAACTGCTTCTCAGGCTATTAGTATCTTAAATAATGACTTATAATTGTATCAGTTGACATAAGATGACAAATGGTAGTTAATTAGAAAAAGGAGGAACAATAAAAAAGGAGGAAAAAAGGCAATAGATAGAACTGACTAGAAGAGAAAAAAAAATTTATTATTGTCTTTTTAAATCCACCTTTTGAAACACTTTTTTTCACATTTTATGGCTTACATTTCATAGAAATTGCTGCACAGTAAAATAATGTTTATAGATTTGGGGATAATGACAGTTGTTAATGAACTGAATATTATATTTGATATTTCACTAGAAAACTGCTTTATAACTTCATAAAAACGTTACTGAGTTCAAAGATTTTACCACAATCTCTTTAATTATATATTATATTTTCCTTTTTTATGATATATGCTATGACATTATACTTCTCACATCTTGCTTGGTGCATTCAAAGAAGTAGTGAATCTTGAGATTCACTGCAGAAGCAGCAACTTCCTCAGTCCACTGATGAGAACCTTAAAGTGCGATAACTGGCAGCTCAGTCCTGAGCCATTGTTGCTCAGCACAGGTCATAAGAAGTTACCATTTATTTCCAGCATCTATTGAATATTTCCCTTTTCTGTGGAAGTTATTAACAAAGGTATCAATCACAGGACCATTTTTCACAGTGTGAAGCTACTGGGATTTTGGTAGTTGGTGACTGTCTCAAAAGAACTAGTCCTGAATCTGTCAAAAATGCTCGGCATAGGAACAGGAGCAGCTGACGTCCTGACTGTACATAAGCAGATCTACAGGCAAAAGGTTCTCTCTAACTTTTACTTTTAAAAATCTGATCAAATTAAAAGTAAATTAAAATAAAAATTCATGGAGCGATACACTTGTTAACTTACTGCAGACAGAGCTGTAAAAAAAATAGCACTTTTTGCCATCTGACTGGCCAAACCTTCCAAATTTTGCCCTTTCTGCAGTGTAAGTACAGCAGTAGACTCACAGTTGAGCCCACAGGGCTGGCCAGAGAACCGGCTCATGACTAGGGATGGATTAAGCAGCCAGTGATTGAACTGAGCTGAGTACTTCCTCAACCTCTCCGCTTGGCCCCACTTCCAAAAGTGATTCCTTCTTGATAAAGACAGAGGAGTCCCCTGTGGTACCTGACACACCAGTGTCCAGTGTGCTATTGCACTGGGTTTATGTGGCCAGCTGCTGGCAGCAGGAGACTGCAGGGGTGGCCTCTGTGAGGAGAGACCAGGGCTGCCTCGTGCCAGACACAGTTAGTTCCAGTGGACCTGCCACAGGACACAGGTGAGCCCCATCAGTCAAGATGGTAATGCCTTGGGGAAAATGTGTTTAAGAAAGGGCAAAATGCTGCCTGGCAATGTTAAGAGTGAGGGGCAGGGGGAGGGGAGGAAGTGAAAGAAACAACCCTGTGAACACCAAGGTGAGAGAAGAAGGAAAGGGAGGAAGTGCTCCAGGCACTGGAGCAGAAAATCCCCTGAAGACCATGGAGAGGACCACACTGGATCTGATAACCACACTGCAGCCTGTGGGGGACTCCATGCTGGAGCATGTGGATGTACCCTGAAGGAAGCTGCAGCCTGTGGAGAGGAGCCCATGCTGGAGCAGTCTTATCCTGAAGTACTGTAGCACATGGAGAGGACCCACACTGCAGCAGGGAAGAAAATGTGATGAGGAAGGAGTCGCAGAGAAGACCTGTTATGAACTGACTGCAACCCTCGTTCCCTGTCACCCCTGCACCACTCGGTGGCAGGAGGAAAAAAAGGAGCTGGCAATGAAGCAGTAAAGTGGAGTGAAAATGGGACAGTGATGAAGGGAATGTGTTTGTTCCTTACCCTCCTAATCTATTTTAGTTGGCAAGAAATTAAATTAATTTTGCCCAAGTTGTGTCTTTTTTCACTCATGATGGTAATTGGTAGGTGGTCTCTCTGTCTTTATCTAGACATAGAAAATTTTTTGTAAAATCATAGAATGGGTTTGGTTGGAAGGGAAATAGGGATCACCTATTTCCAAGCCCCTGCCATGGGCAGGGACACCTCCCACTAGACCAGGTTTCATCTCATCTTTTTTTTTTTTTTGTCATTTGTTGAGGAGGAAGAATGAGAGAGCAGCTGGGTGGGTATCTGGTAACCAGTCAAATCAACCCACCACATCTATATCAACATGTAGAGGAAACACATTCAGTTTTCCTTAAAGTGTAGTTATAGTGGAGGTCCAGCATCATGTGCGGTTCAACTACACTGGCTAGAGGACGTACAGCTCCAGAGCACAGGCAAGGTGCGCAGCAGAGGCCACCTACTCAGCTAAATCAATTTGCAAACAACAGTCAGTGCTCCTAGTTCGCTTCTATTTAAGGTGTGTCTAAGTGTCTTCTGTGTCTAAGTCTTGGGAGTACCAGAGACTAGCACATCGTAAACTGGAAACCTATTCAAGTTTCTTATTATATCCATTTAAATATACCAGCAAGCATATTTAGTTATTGAATATAAAATCCCTGATGTGCACTTTTAACTAGCCAACATTTAGCAAACAATAAATGTTATCATAAATCTCAAGTACTTTTGTAAGTCACAATATATGATCAATATTTTTTGTCTATAACTAGTTTTTGCCGAACAATTTGATTAGGAAACCTTCACCTTAATTAATAGTTCCTTCTTTCTTTGGCTAATGACTGAATTTATCTATGTAAGGTATCAATACAATATGTACTAAGTGATTATTTTGCATCTATTTAGCTCATAAATAGCTTCTTCCTTCAAGAACAACTATCATATTCTGATTTTTCTTCCCGGTATTTCAGAAACAGTATTTTTTAACAGACAGCTGTCTCCACTCTGTCTAACAACTGACATATTTTCCAAATGTCCCTGTTACAATATGTAAGATTCGCTTAAGATTCTCTTAAGGGTGTTATACTTCTGTATCACTATCACCTGTGCAAATGTCCCGACTGTGTTTCTCACGTCCAAAAGCTCATCACAGGATCCACCCTTTGGCCTTGGAGATGCAATCTTACATGCATCAGCATTTCTATTTAAGCCTATAAATATTGAAAAAAAATTAAAAATGGTGGAACAAGCACAATAAAGGTAATGAACAAGGACATTTCTGCCTATTTCTCATACATCCTTCTCCATTCAGACTTGTTCTTACTAAGACATCTCAATCAGACTTTTTCCTCAAAAAATTCCTCTCTTCAGGACTGGTTTCTTATTCTTAGGCATATTAATTCAGTCTAACACTGTTGTCAAGGCTACATTTTTCTTTCTCCAGGTTGGGTCTCAGAGACATTTTGGCCGTGAATTAAAATGGCATTGATTGACATATGTCCATAATGCTTAGGGCATTACTGATAATGAAATAAAAACAAAGGATCCATGCCTTTCCCAGAAACCTGGCACACCTTTCCACATGATCTGTCCATGATCACAACTTTCATAACAAGCCCAAATCATATGTCTGAATGAGAAATGTATCAGCTACTCAGGGGGCCTTTAATTTAACCTTGCATTATAAAAGGAGTTACGTGGGGATGACTGCATGTAACATATACTTAAGAAAGGAAACCAAAAGGGAGAAAAGATCCATGTTTCAGAGACCTAATGGATTTGACATAAAAAACACTAGTGACTATACGGTGCCACAAAGGATACCTGTGTCTATTGAGCTGTGGTATAACCTTCTGTTTCTGCAACTGGGTAAATCACAATAAAGCAGGGGATTTTCCCTTCCTTAAGCACATCTGCATGCCCTGAGTAGAGCCTGCTTAATGGTGCTCCAAGTAAGAAAAATTACTCATATTTAGCATGTCTAATCTCACTGCTACTGGCCAACATCTGTCACAGAGTTCTTCTAGTTAGCCAACCCTTGAAAACACAGAGTGCAATTTATCTCCAGATTCACTTATCTAAATATAGGTATCTACAATATGAGGTTTAATGTGAGATAGCTCCCGCTATAGACACTGGAAACCCAGTTCATACTGTCAAAAGAAACTAGTGAGCATATATTGAAACAGACTCCTGAAATGATCTGCTAAAATGACAGCATGTCTAAGCAACTGAGTGCCACCCCTACAACTAAGTATCTGATCCAGTGGAGAATCCTTCCAAGAGGAGCAGGGAATAAAGAATAATTTTTCCCTTGTACTATCTTTGCCATGCATTTCTTCCTAGAATGTAAAGAACAGTTCTTGTGCCTATTAGCAGACTAATTCTGGAAAAGAGGCATCACATTCATAGGCCAGATTGGAATTGTTCAGATGTCTAACCACTTCCCTTTAGAAGGGCAGAAGAAAATGAAACTCGGTTGCTGCCTTGTTGATACATTACTTCAGAGAATACAGGTCATAACTGAGTATTTTAGAATAGATTCACCCTTCTTTGGGAAACTTTTGCTAATTTTTTTTTTCTTGTATTTATATTCACATACATTTTACAAATTTTAAGAATTGGGTCTTGCATAGTCACATATCCTACACAGATTGTATCTAAGGGGAAAAAAAATGCTACGTTTCGGTAACAAACAGAAATTAACTGATTGTCTTTTATTTAAAAGTTTTTAAATGGTCTGAACAAAAATTACTGAGAAGCAGATTATTCAAGACATTCATTAATAGCGGAAGATGCAAATATGAAATGAATCTGATTTAAGTCTCTGCACAGGTTGCAAAGGGAACTCTCAGGAGATCACACACTTTGATTTTTTAAAACAATATAATAAAGACTGGGAGCACATGACAGGCAGAGGAATTACCTTTGATTATAAACTACCTTTCAGTGTACAGAAGTGTGACATTTATCATGGTTACAATCTGTTTAAAAAACAGATTGAAAGATAAAGGTCTGATGTGATTCACAACTTTGAAAAAGAAAAAGATTCTTTCGTAAGAAGATTTAAAAAGTGTTTTACAGTTCCTTTTCAATTCAGTGAAATAATTCCTTTTTAGTATAATGGTCATGAAAGTTTTGGTTTGTTGCAGTTTTAACATTTATTTTTGTGTGTTCCAAATCTGAAGAGAATAAATAAAACATCTGTTTTATCATACCAAGATACCAAGACAGTTTGATAACCAAACACACCATGGTATTCACAGCCATTCCCGTGTCTTGTTGCACCGGTAACCATTTTCTCCATCATAGATGATGCAAAAAAGGAATGATTTCTTCTCCTAGCAAACAAGTTTTTTCAGAAAATGTGAATTCCATTTTACGGGCCTTATTGGCTGTATTTGCAAGTAGCCCCTCTATTTTATGTTGTAACAAATCTTTACTGATCTTGACAATAAGACTGTAAAGTACATTGAAAAATATTTATTCCTTACCTAAAACTAAGCAAAATGAAATCTAAACCAGAGCAAAAGCAAAAGAACCTAACTTAGGGAAGCACTTGTCTAACTAACTAGTTATCTGTACTTGAGCTACTGAAGTTTGAGTCCTTTTACAATCAGTTGAGAGACATAAGGATTGTAGGGCACAATTCTTCTCATCCTAATGGAGGTGCTTAATACAGGCCTAATTAATTGTGCCTTCATGTGTTTATTCATTTCCAGTGATACATGTTTATTAATCTACAGTGACTATAAAAGGCATCTAAATGTCTTAGTGCAAGCACAGATGTTTACATTATAAACAGGTAATATGAAGAAAAATCTTGTCCCTGTATCTATTGTTATTAAAGTAAGATTACCTTGTGAAGAAAATAAAAGAAATTAATAGTAGTGTATAGCTGTCTTCCAACATTCATGTTAAGATTTTGAGTGGTGAAAAGGTCAGGTTTTTACTCTAACTTTAAAGTAGCTAACCTGATCATTTTAGGGAATTGTTACTAGGGTATGATAATCCTTTCAAACTGCATAGAAGGTTAGCTATTTTTTTGCTTTCCCTCAAAGTAATAAGAAGAGTCAGTTTCTACCAAAAAACCTCCTCTTATATTTGAGGCTTTATGTCAGTAGAAACGCACTGGAAGAATAAAAGAATCATCAAAAGTGGATAATAAAAGCTATCACAGACAGTATGAGAAATGAGACATCAATTCCGGGATGGCGCTCTTCTCCCCCACCTCACCCCAAGGAAAATGATATTAAAATATGGAATAAAAATACAAAGCAGGCCAAATTCCCAAAACAAATATTCAGTTCTTTGCTAATTTTGTCTCCAATCCCAGCCTCTCCAAACCATGAACAAGATCAATTAACTTGTGACAGACTTAAAAAGTAAAATTCAAAATTTTGAGCTAAAGAAAGATCTCTTGGAGATAATAAAATCACACATGAGGCCAACTGGAGATGAAAGCAACTCTTTGGAAGGTCTGTTTTGCAAAATATCTTGACTTTTGGATGCATATTTGAAGCAAAAACTCATAGCTTTTTGAGGATTAGATATCACCACTTAGAGAAAGGTATTGATTTAAACACATTCGCTTGAAAGGAATATATCTTTGTGGTAAAACTCATGCTCATATTTATTAATTTTAAAATATAATTAGAAATTTGTAATTCCTACTAAAGTCATTATGTGGTGTCTCTGGAAAATGCTTTCTCCTATGAAGTCGGTGAAACAATGCCTACTGACTTCAGAAAGAACTTGATCAGAACTCATTTAAAATGTAACATATATTAGCCTTATTATTTTCCAATTATCCAGACTTTGCATAAACAAGCAGTGTATTTTGACTCGGTTTTGCGTACCTCAGATTCACATGCGAAAATTAATAGTACATAACTTAATCTAGAATAGATAAGTAATTTTAAAATTTTTGTATGAAAAAATGCATAAAGCTGCACTTCTTTTTTTAAGAGTTGGACACAATATCTTCTGTTTCTTTGATGAAATTTTCAAAGTTCTTATCCATTAATGGGATGAAACATAAACCTTTTAAAAGCTGTTTCAGCAAAACAAAGACCTAAATTCAGGTCAGACACTAGTGAAGGGGTTATTTTGTTTTTCCCCCTTATGCTAGGTGAATGACTTTATCCATGGCTCTAGAGACTTAGCCTGATTATTATCTCCCTCTAGTTTTTCCTGCTGTATTCCAATAACTAAAGAGTCTTTGGGCCAAAGAGAGATGGATTTATAATGGGTAAAGATAAGAGACAATGTGTTTGCGCATAATCTGCTGGTTTTTGAAGGACTAACCTTAACCAATTTTTCACTGGCTTATTTGAAGGGATTGGGTTAGAAAATCACACAACTTTGATGATATCACATAACACATCAGTAACATTCTCATAGGCTAATACTAATTGGGAGGCTAGAGATCTCTCACCCTCCCTTCTCACAGGAAGACTTCTCTCTCTTTCCTTTGTCGTTTGGGGAACTGAAAATCTTTTGAAGATAAAGATTTATTTTAGTCAGTACATTCCTGTGGAAAATTTACATTTCAATAAATCAGTATTTTCTTTCTGTTACATATTGTCAACACATACGAAGTTCAAAGATTTTTCTGTATGCATGATCAAGTGTTAGCATAGTACCACATAATGATGTAAATTATTGAAGCATAAGAAAAGCCACAAGTTCCAATGATTTCCATAAAAAGTAAAAATTTACTTGCAGACTCCTACGCATAGACCTTCACTAGGCTATGAAGTTTGCACAGATAGAGCTGCTGGAAGTATAATGACATGAAGCAGTGTGAGAAAAACCAAAGCAATTTTATTTGAAATACCATGTAAAAACTGAGAAAAATTACAAGACAACTTCCTTGTATCTTATTTTGCAAAAAGGTGTGACCTTCATATTCATATTATGCATTGGAAAAAGCAAATGACGACATTTCAATTTCTAGTTGTTTCCTATTTAAAGAGTATCAACTCTCTCTTGAACACAATCTTTTGTCATAAGTCAACATTTGTTCTTGAGTGATGAATTTAACCTGAGTAAGAGATTAAAGCTGTACTGTCAGGTTGGATTGTTAATTCAAAAACAAATAAGGGGAAGGGTTACATAAAATTTGCTGAGGGAATTTGCACAGAAGCAGAAATAACATCTGCTAATACAAAATTTTGTACTTTTCAACAGTGCATTACCTGGTATTAACATGTTACACTCAACAGGAAGATTATGACAAAGCCTACCACTAACTCAAACACGCACAATTACTCTTCAAAGGTTTTAAGTTATGAAAAACCATTTAATGCGTATACTCCCTGGTCTAAAACACAGCACATCAGAGCAGTGTACTTATTACAAATTATCTACATTAATAACATGAGGTTATGTCTTGATGGGAATTACCTTATAATAATACCACTAATTCTGAAAATTTTACTCAATGTATTATTTCATTGAACTAATATATAAATATTCACGCTCACAGTTACCAGTAGAGAAACAAACTTTCCAGCAAAGTATCAATGCATATTGCTTTCTAATTCATTCTTTTATATTTCCTGAGGAAAAGGAATAAGATAATAGATGTTACAGCTATTTATCTGGATAGACAATGGCCCAAATTCTTTCTTATTTTTACAGTAGTAGAAGGAAAGTAACCAGTGCCACTCTTACAAAAGTGTTAGTGTACACAACCTGCCTCTTGAACAAATTCAGACCTATCACTTCTTAGTTTTTAGCAAGTTTCAAAAAAGACCTCCTGCCTACTACTTTATGCCTCCTGAACTTGAGCAAAGAGAATATACTCTGTTATGTCCTTTCCTGATCTGGATTTTCCTGTGTAGGTTACAGCTCCTCAGGAGCTCCTTTTTGGAATAATCAGAATATGGTGTTGTGTGGTCAAGATATGATGCCGGTTGAGTACCACCTGAACTACCTTTAGAATAATTAGCTATACATAGGAATAAAATTAGCATCCTGGAGGAGATAGCCACTTTATTTGGTAATTTATCAGTCTGGAGATTACTGGGGCTCCGATTAACAGGACAGAAAGGAAAGCTCACTCCTCTCCCTGTATTCATTCGCTCACTTCTGACTTTTCCTTCTCACCAGCACAGGAATCCTTCAAAGTGTTTCCTTGGATAGAGAAGGGGAAAAAAACCCAAATTCTTCTGATTGGTCTTACAGATATGTAGATACTTTTGAGCTCTTTGAACCAACAAGTTATATATTGAATAGAAAGTAATACGCCATTTACTTGTTTCACCTAATTTTAGACCAAAAAGCACAGAAGCAGTTACAGAGGACCAGAAAGTCAATTACAGATACAGTCCTAGCTTAAACAGTGAATAATATGTCAAGTCTCCCACTGTGGACTATAAAATTAATTCTGAATTGTCCTTCTATGAAATGGGTAAAAACATGTTGTATAAGAAAGTATGTTTTTGCCTGGAATTAGTGCAGAAATCACAGCAGATGCTATCGTGGGGCAAGGAACTCTCTTCTCACTTTTCAAAATTATGTGGAATGTCCTGTAAGATCCCTCATTTCCTGCTCCTCCTCCACAATCATCTTTCAAACGTTTTATTTTTTTTAACTCGTTTTTAATAGAATAGAGACTTTCTGAATTGAGTGAATATATAAAGAGTGAAGTCATGTAGCCCTTCCAAAAACAACCGAATAAGAACACTTCACATTAATAATGGGGGAATACTGTTGCGTGTAGACAAAATAAAACCTGAAATCCTACTCAGACATAAGTGATCTCTTCCTTTACTGTGGTAATGCAGAATGCAGATGAGAGTTTAAAGCAATGTAACAGATGGCAAACATCATAATAGAGATTTTATTACTTTCACTATCTGGTGCGTTCCACCAGTCTTCTTCAGTCTTTAAATATTGAGACACTCATAGACAGCAGAAATCTAATGAGAAGCCCTTCACACCACTTCCATGATTGTTTATACCCCAGTGCTTTACTTCTGGAGCTGAGGATGGTGAACGGCGTACAAGTAACGGAAGAGGTTGCCCAGTGAACACAGGAATGGATTAACTGTGTTACCTCATACCATGCTGACAACTTTTAAGGTTGGAAGTGTAACTTTCAGACTTGTCTACTTATTAGTCTTTGTTTCCTTTGTTTAATTAGACAATAGATTTTTAAGGGTAGGGGCTGTGAACTGTGCGAGAGACCCTAGTTTTGGACCATATTTCTAATACTTTTAATACATTCTGAGATTTACATTCTGAGACAAAGATATTGGTTTTCCAATACACTGGGATAAAGATGCACTCAAAGACACTGATCAATAACAAGCCTATTGTTAAATAAGTGTGGTAAAAGTATTGAAATATTTTTAAGTAAACAGCAGATCCAGACTGGAACTTTCAAATATAAGCCTCTAAAAAGTACTTTGGGGGAATATCATGTCATTAAAGTAATTTTATTGTTTATTAGAATGTTTAATCTATTTATTTGTATATATATACTTTTAAGTTTGCTTCCTAATAAGTTAAAATAGAGATTAAGACTGTTTTAAGATTACATAGTACTATTTTTTAGGATGTTTAAAAGTAATCCAGAGGCTCTTCATTTAGCATTTGACAGACTGTGTAGTTGTGTACCACTTCCAATTCAGACAGTGAGTCCTCATTCATTTTTAACTCCTTTGGTGAATACATCTCAATGTAGTCTGGTGATGATTTATGTAAGTCCTATGTGCTTAATGGCAGATTTTTTTTATAATAAACAGAGTTCAAGACAAACACAGTCATTTTGTCGCATTTGCCTTTGCTGCGTAAACCAGTCTTTTCTTCTTCTTGTGTCCCAGTCTGGTACTTTCAATGGACGTTAGCTCAGTGAAATCATATGTTATAGCACAGATAAGATTTGTACTCAGACTAGTTATTTTGTTCAGTGAACAGTAACTGCTCAATTCCAGCACATCTAGGATGGGAACGGCTGATGAAGTACCTAAGAGAAGCAGCTGTACAAATGAGCGATACCACGATCACCGTTGCACTTTCTTCTAATTCCACCTGTTCACGTGAATTGGTATTACTGAATTGATATTACTCTTCTTTTTCTAATTTAGGAAAATATTGTGCCCTGCCCTGGGTAGGCCTGCTAGTGGTGAGAAGCAAGATGGAAAACCCGCTACAGAATTTGTACATTTCCAGGTATAGCAGTTAGTGACATTTGCTCTCTTTGAATTAGGGAGCCTAATGAAGTTTCACACATGTGCTAGCTTTAAGAAGCTTTGATCACAGAAGATGCCATCAGAATTAGACTTAATATTTAAAAAAAAAAAAAGAAAGCAACTATACCAAAGTGGGTGAAGGAGCAGACGGAGGAGAAAGAATGTTTGAGGCTTGAGTATATAACATCAGATAAGTGACATAGACTGGTTTATCTGAATCACAGTATCCTCTTTTTACCTGGAGATGTTGTGGTTTCAGCTGTGATAGAGTTGATTTTCTTCCTAGTAGCTGGTATAGTGCTGTGTTCTGGATTTAGGATGAGAATAATGTTGATCACGCACTGATGTTTTAGTCATTGCTAAGCAGCACTTACATTAAGTCAAGGACTTTTTAGCTTCTCATACTGCCCTGCCAGCAAAGAGGCTAAAGGCGCACAAGAAGCTGGGAGGGGACACAGCCAGGACAGCTGATCCAAACTGGCCAAAGGGATATTCCATACCATATGAAGTCACACCGAACAATAAAACAGGGGGGAGTTGGCCAGGGAGTGGTGGCCGCTGCCTGGGGACTGGGTGGGCATCGTTCAGTGGGTGGTGAGCGATTGCATTGTGCATCACTTGTTTAGTGTATTATTTTACCATTGTTATTATTTTCCCTTCCTTTTCTGTCCTATTAAACTGTCTTTATCTCAACCCACGAATTCTGCCTTTTTTTTGTCTCTCCCCCACCCCTCTTGAGGGGAACGACCAAACGGCTGTATGGTGTTTACCTGCCTGCCAGGTTAAACCACAACAGGAAATGACAAAATAAAGCCTTCTCAAAGTTACTTTCCCTCTATTGCATAGTCTGAACAAGAAAAAAATAATCTACAGATTAAGTAGTCCTAAAAAAAAAAACATTTTGGAGACTTTTTCCCTCAGACAGGATGAATATCAGGTGAGATAAAAAAAAGTGAGAGACAAGGTTTGACTGTAAATACCTTAAGCACAAAGACACCCTTGATGAGCCCTGAACTACAAGATCTATGGCTGTAGTACAGAAACACCCATGTTGCATGGTAAATTGAGAAAAGAAAGACAAAGCAGCGGCAGAGCGCTTTTCAGAAAATTAGTGGTCTTGCTAAAAGTCTTATGAGAATTTTTATAGATGGTACTGAGTACCTCAGAGGAGTGATATCAGGATAAGCCCTTCCTCACAGAGCTGTTTGAAAACAGATTCAAATCAATATATAGGTGATAAGTATTCGTTGTTATTACCTCTTGCATTCTGCAGGGGGTTTTGAGGAGGTAATTCATTGTGACGCATGAAATAGTCCCGTGGGAGCTCCTGGGTTAGAGCAGAATAAACCTAGTAAATGAAGTGTCAGGGCTTTATACTACTGTTTATTTTATAAATTTAAAGTGCACAATCCTTTCTAGTACTATTCCTTCAAATAAAAGTACCAATTTGCTGTATTTTAAAGGCACTTAGGAAGAGTGAAGCATTCAGAACAAGTGTAGGGCTTTGAAATATTGAATGTAATGTAAGGATTGACTGATATGAAAACCAGAATTTTTCAAAATGCAACATATTTTAAGCACTACTGTAATGCTAGGGCTATCACTTCTGAGTCCTAAATATCAAATCTCTTCATTGGCCTTCCAAAGCCTAAAGCCTGCCATCACACATTTGTCAGTCTCCAACATGAAATGAAAACAATTCTTACATCTGTAACACTGTAGAAATAAGTCATCTTTGACTTCAGAGGCTATGTGTTCACATAAAATTGCTAGAGGTTTGTCTTGGCAGAAATATATTTCCTCCCTTCCCCTCTGTCCCTTTCCGAGCATCATACACATGTTCAGAAGGCAGTGACACGGCATCAAAAAAAAAGGCAGACATTGGCTTTGCATTTTATACAAAGCAACATACTTAAAAGGGCTACTTCTGTATCATACTTTATCAGCTTATTATGGTTATGAATTTGTGGCAGACAAGATCATTTCCTTGGTGAAAATGTCTGGAACAGCTAACGAAAAGGAGCTCAGACATCGGTGAGGACTCCAGACCCTGTTACAGTACAAAATAGGTAATAATTACCCTTTCTTTCCTGGCTGATTATGAGACAATGCAAAGTTGCCCAGAAAATTAAGACTGTAAAAAGTTTCTTTGGTGAGAAAAAAATAACACTATATGTATGTCTCCACGTATAAAAAAATGTTACTAAACCCCATAAATAATCTTTTTTCAACCCTTTTAATGTTACGTATTAAAAGGAAATAATTATGAAATGACTTACCTATTTTATGTCATAATTATATTTTGAGCTTCAAAAATTATAAATGCATTATAAAGTCCTATACCGATGCTTATATATGACAAGAAAGTAAGTATCTGGTTTCTGGAGCTTATTAAAACTTCTTCAAAGTTGTTTTTACTTAGAAGTTCTTCTTAGACAAAATGACTGTAACAAGAGTATGTATTTAAAACTTCAACAGTAAAAGTTGAGTTCATATTCCCACATTCAAACTATTTGGTGCTCCAGTTTAATCCTGGTGTCATTCCTGTCTTTTACACGTCTACTGTCATGCATTTATCAATATGGATGGCAGGCTAAATCTCTGTGTTATAGAGAAACGGGACTATCACCCACATTTATGTGTTTTTTGCCCCACACTATTTCTGCCTTCTGTCTTTTCTTACAGTTTTTTGCAAATTGAAAGTTAACAGCGATGAAATACTAGGCAACTGATATTTCTAATGTGCATCATTTTTCTTCTGCCATGATTCCTAAGTTGCTATGTGCATATTGGCCAACTCAGTTCATTGTATCTCTGCTTGTCCAGTTCTACTGTAGCTGAGGTTTGTTTTTCAGCTTAAAAACGTAGTCATGTTACACTAATAAGCGAGTGTTTTATGATGCATAGAAGCAGCATGTAACAGTAGAAAACCTGAACAATGATCTGTTATATACCAGAAGAAACAAAGTAATACTATACAGATGTACAGCAATTCTTCAGATTGGCTTCTGAGCAAGATTGCAAGCGTTTGCAGATGAGAAGCTTATGAAAGGTAGGATTTGAACAAATCTAACTTTTCAATCTTGTTCACACTGCAAGTGTGGATTTTTTCTTTTTTTATTTTAGATTATTTAGGACTACAAATATAAGTTTCTATATAACAAATAAGTTTGGTTGGTCTTCCATGACATATATGAATATTTATATATGACATATCCCATCCCATATCTCATAACATCCTCATAGGTAAGCTTAGGAAGTGTGGGTTAGATGAATGGACACTGAGGCGGATTGAGAACTGGCTGAATGGCAGCGCTCAGAGGATTGTGATCAAGTGGTACCTGGTGACAGGACAAGGGGCAGTAGGCTCAAACTGGAACACAGGAAGTTGCATCTGAACACGAGGAAAAACTTCTTTACTTTGAGGCTGACAGAGCACTGGAACAGGCTGCCCAGAGAGGTGGTGGAATCACCTTCTCTGGAGGTATTCAAAACCCTCCTGGATGTGTTCCTGTCCAGTCTGCTCCAGGTGAACCTTCTTTGGTAGGGGAGTTCGACTAGATGATCTCCGAAGGTCCCTTACAATCCCTACCATTCTGTGATTCTGTGATTCCACGACATATATAAATAAAGAAGAATACTCAGACATTTCTGGCCATTTGTATGCAACTAAACAAAAATGGGATGCACAAAAAAGCACTAGAACTAACAAGCTAACACTGAGGATCAAATATACTGCAGTCAACATCTAGATTTAGCTGAATTTCAGTCATGCTTTTCAAAGATCAGTAAGAAATATCACCAGAGTAAGTCTAGCTTCTCAGTTTAAAGACAAAGAGTTCAACTTAAAATTGATACCAGTCACCTGAAGCTAATAAATATCACCAGCTTAAATTGTGATGATATTGCCTTTTAATTTTTTAATTGCACTTCCTCACATAAAATCATAAATCTTGATATGATAATTTTGTTTGCTTATTAAAATATGCTTACTTAACTTTTTTCACTTTCAATTTAGCTTTTAATTCCCAAATTCTCACTCTTATATCACAATGTTTCAAAAGAATTGTTCAAGCTCCTGTTTTGTTTATTTTAAATATACACTTCAGTGATTTCTAAAGAAAAAGATTTTCCTGACGTATATTGTAACAAAATTCCTACTAATTGGAATGTTTTAACAGTTCTATTGGACGGAATGTCCATGTCAGTAAACACGTGTGATACCCCAGAACAAAGTAATGTTATCTATGACTCTTCTGGTATACATTCAAGACACCTTTTAAGGCGCATTCCAAATATTAAATTCATGGCAGCATAAATCCATAAAATCACAACAGCTCATCAAAGGTACTAGTAATTCAATATGTATGCACAGGTCATTATATTGAATGGCATGGACTCATATTTTTATTAAGTACTATCTCAGAAAAGGTTCAAATGAAACAGCATTACATGCAAACTTCAGTATGCCTAATACATAGTTTATAATTCTAGAGATTTATAAAACGTAGTATAAAGAGAATATGAAGGCTAATTATATTTTTGACATTTTGAAAAGATTACACTAAATACATCAATATGAAGAAAATTCTAACACAGTAGAATAGGGTGAAAGAAAATATACTATTCTTACTAATTCTTTTGTCATTTAATACTTGATTAATAGCCCTAGTCATATTCTAAGACTATTTTACAGTCTTTCCATACCATGGAATGTCATTATCAAATAGATATAATATATCCAGTATTCCAAAGTACATCTGTTTTTAAATATTTGATCTCTAACTTCTTTTTCCAAAGTTAAATCTTCAAATGCATTCTCAGGAAGTAAGTGTCCAAATCTTTTTGCAGACCTCTTAAAATCCCATCTAGAGAAGTACAGCAGGATTTGAAAATGTATAGACAAGGTATCAGTGCAACAGCGTCTTAGGCTGAATCTAAACTGACCTGCTAAGGCATGCGCCAGGATACTCAGTCTCGTTTCTCCAGCTGTTTAGATCAGAATTGGGCAAGCGTACACTATAGCTGATCTATGGCCACATTTCTAAATTGTCTTTTCATTGCCAAGTCAAGAAGGACCTGGGGTTCTCACCTAAGTTTGGAAACTTGGGGTACACTCTAATTCAGTAAATATAGGTAAATTCAGGGATTAACACCAACCTTCACTTATTATTCATTAGTGTTGAATTTCGAATGCAAAATTCAGGGAAAAAAAAAAAAAAAAGCAAAATTCAGAAATGCAATTTTTATGATACCAGACTTCTATTACCATCACCTCTGCCTATATTTTTACACTAGGAAGAGAAGTGACACAGAATAATGTCTGGATGCAGAGAAGTACTTAATTTGTGCTTCAGTCCAATGCTCTGATGTGCACAAACAAATGTCAAAATTTTTTGAAGAAGAATGTTACAAATGTGGTTCAGAAAAGAAAAAAAAAACACACCACAGACATAAAAAACAAAAACAGTACAAAGGCAGAAAGAAGTGTAAGAAGCATTGACGCTGAGTGGGCTACAGTACATCGGTTTCAATACTGCTCTATGAAATTCAGCTACAACTAAACTTTATATTTTGCCATAGTTCCATGAAAAGTTAGAACAATTTCTCTGCTTAACATCCAAACCTTTTACATGTAAGTAGTAACTCACAGGTACAAGTCACTGTAACACCTTTTATTTGACTAAAATACTGTGTTAAGGTCTGTCTACGTTATGCCAAATATGCATTAACATGTTATGATGAAACTGATAGTCATGATACCATGCTCATAGAAATCCTATAATTGCAGTCCTATTCCTGTAAATCCTGGAAGCATTATACAGCCAGCTTTTCCACACCTTTTCCAAGATAATTAAGTGGTATTTCTTAGTGGAAAATATGCTAATGTATGAAAGAAATAGAATAAAGGACTTACAGTCTGTAATTTTCAGGACTCTTTTGACTTCTCCACTTCCTGATCCTCCACAACCATCTTCATCATCACAGTCTCCACTGATTTGTTCATCCACACCTCCACCACTGCCTGTTTGTTGGAGATCCCATTTATGATATTTAGGAAATGATTTGTCCTGTAACAGCTGAAGACAGGGTATACAAGTTAGCAGTACAGACGGAGAACTTCAGTGAGTACCCAAAATTTCATGTATGTCTCTCTAATAATTATCTGATTTTAAAAGAAAACTCCAGGATCCACAGAATGATAGTAACTAATGATGGCATACTTTTGCCAACATAGTATTTATGGAAACAAAACACAGCCAGTTTAATGAACTATACCCAGTTAAACAGGACATTTTCCTTATTTTTTTGGCCCAGTTCAAATCATGACACAGCTCCAAAGCCAGCTGTATGGTAGGATACTCTTTGTCCCTGAGCTTTGTGGCATAAATGTGGGAACGAACCTCCATCAAGACAGTTTTTTGAACAGGGTTGCTGCCAAGGTTTCCATAGTATAGTGTAGTGTAGTGTAGTGTAGCGTAGTGTAGTACGTATTTACATATATACATTTTTTCAGCCTGAAAACATGCATCCCCTTCTACATTCAGTATCTCTGACTCAGTCTTCAAAATGTATTAGATTAATAAGGTCTTTATATTTTCCTGCTTCTCTAAACTTCAGCCCAAAGTAATGTTCTCTTTTTTTTTTCCTTTCTACTTATAGAATATTATTGACTTATGAATACAGATCTGAAAACCCAGAAAATCTCACTAAGTTTCTTTAAATGTAGGTTCAACATTGAAAAATTGTTCTTCAACTTTTTCCAAAATTTTCACTGTACTTGAAAGAGTAGAGATTAAGGAATGAGCAAGCTTATTTGTAATTTGGGTTTTGTTATTCTCTTCACTCTCCTTAATGGCACAAGAGGAAATATTGTCTCCACGTAAATTCACAAATCTCAGTGCTGGTTCTCTACCAAGCCTGGCTTAGATCTAATATAAATTCTTTATTAAATTCATACCTATGTATTTCTTCAAAGCTAGTTTGATTCACATTACAAATAAAGATAAAAGGCATTTAAAATGATTAGTCTATTGTGCTGTAATTTTTATAAAGCTATTTTTTAAGAGGAAAAGAAACGTAGGTTATAACTGGGTGATTTTTTTGTATACACTTACTGGGTCTTCCAGCTGAATAAGGAAAATTACTAGCTGTATACTGTGTGCCTAAAAATACTACTATAATAAATGTTCTTCTCTTTTTATTGCAGGCTAAAATAATATCTTTTTCTTTTAGGTGTCCAAAAAGGTTTCCTATTCTATAAAATTACTGTCTTTAAAAAAAAATACCGTGAGCTTAATTATGCATCATTGTCTTTCAATGTCAATGAAATAAGCAGCAAATATTATTTGCAACCATGTTAGTTTGACTGAATTATGGCAAGGGTTAGGTCACCAGTGTTGTGAGGTTGCAGTAGGCACACCGATATTCCAGGCTAGATTTGCTGGATCTTTCCCTTAGTTTAGGTGAAAGTTTGTTGAACTAAGATTTTGGTATCAAAAACATATCCTTTGCTGGTGGAACTTTATTTTCACAGAAAATTTGTGTTTTCTTACCACTACTCTGGTACATGAGCACAGGTGAATTATTCAGGTGTAGGTCAACTGAAAGGTCCCTGGGAGTCTCCAACTTCACACCTTGACTGTGTAGGTTTGGGAAGTTGCGCCTCCCGCTTAGGTCTTTCACTGCCCAATTGCCTAAAAACCCCTTAGAATTTTCACTGGTGGCTTATTGGAACACTTTCTTTGACACAAATAGCAATTCTAAAAATGGTTATAATACCAAAAAGAACCATTAATAAATTTTGTGAAATTTCATCTTTTAGAATGAAAATGCAGGTTTGTGTGACAGAAGTTACATTGTTGTAATAAAGTACTTACAGGGTTCTGTAAATATATGACTTGGTGCTATAAAACATTTCAGTAAGAAGAAGAATTGCTCACAGCAGCTACAGAGGCATGTATAAGGGTATTTGAAGATTCATAACAAATCTCAGAGTGTAAGCATAATTAGGAAAATAATCACTAAGAATGTGAGGTTACTGTATAGTCCTACAGGGTCTGGTAATTGTTCAAGATTGTTTAAGATTTTTATCAATGACTTGGAAAGCAGCATATAACACAAAATGGCAATCATAGAATCATAGAACGGTTTGGGTTGGAAGGGACCTTAAAGATCACCTAGTTCCAACCCCCTGCCATAGGCAGGGAAACCTCCCACTAGACGAGGCTGCTCAAAGCTCCATCCGGCCTGGCCTTGAACACTTCCAGGGATGGGACCTCAATAACTTCTCTGGGCAGCCTGTTCCAGTGCCTCACCACCCTCACAGTGAAAAATTTCTTCCTAATATCTAATCTAAATCTACCCTCTTCCAGTTTAAAACTCCTCATCTTGTCACCACACTCCCTGATAAAGAGTCCCTCCCCATCTTTCCTATAGGCTCCCTTTAGGTACTGGAAGGCTGCTATAAGATCTCCCTGGAGCCTTCTCTTCTCCAGGCTGAATAATCCCAACTCTCTCAGCCTGTCCTCATAGGAGAGGTGCTCCAGCCCTCTGATCATCTTTGTGGCCCTCCTCTGGACTTTCTCCAACAGGCCCATGTCCTTCTCATTTTGGGGGCTCTACCCCAGATGGAGTCTCACGACAGCATAGATGGGCAGAATTATNAACACTTCCAGGGATGGGACCTCAATAACTTCTCTGGGCAGCCTGTTCCAGTGCCTCACCACCCTCACAGTGAAAAATTTCTTCCTAATATCTAATCTAAATCTACCCTCTTCCAGTTTAAAACTCCTCATCTTGTCACCACACTCCCTGATAAAGAGTCCCTCCCCATCTTTCCTATAGGCTCCCTTTAGGTACTGGAAGGCTGCTATAAGATCTCCCTGGAGCCTTCTCTTCTCCAGGCTGAATAATCCCAACTCTCTCAGCCTGTACTCATAGGAGAGGTGCTCCAGCCCTCTGATCATCTTTGTGGCCCTCCTCTGGACTTTCTCCAACAGGCCCATGTCCTTCTCATTTTGGGGGCTCTACCCCAGATGGAGTCTCACGACAGCATAGATGGGCAGAATTATCTCCCTTGCCCTGCTGGCCATGCTTCTTTTGATGCAGCCCAGGATGTGGTTGGCTTTCTGGGATGGAAGCATACATTGCCAGTTCACGTTGAGCTTCTCAGCAACCAGCACTCCCAAGTCCTTCTCCTCAGGGCTGTTCTCAATCCATTCTCCATCCATACTGTATTTGTACTTGGTAGTGCCCCAATCCAGATGCAGGACCTTGCACCTGGCCTTGTTGAACTTCATGAGGTTGGCACAGGCACACCTCTCAAGCCTGTCCAGGTCCCTCTGGATGACATTCCTTCCCTCCAGCATGTCGACTGCACCACACAGCTTGGTATTGTCGGCAAATTTGATGAGGGTGCATTCAATCCCACTGTCCATGTCACTGACAAAGACGTTAAACGGCACTGGCCCCAGAACTGACCCCTGAGGAACACCACTTCTCACTGGTTTCCACCTGGACATCAAGCCATTGACTGAAACTCTTTGAGTGCGGCCATCCAGCCAATTCCTTATACACCACCTGTCAAATCCATGTCTATCCAATTAGAGACAAGGATGTTATACATGACAGTGTCAAATGCTTTGCACAAGTCAGGTAGATGGTGTCCATTGCTCTTCCCTTATCCACTAACGCTGTAACTTGATCGTAAAAGGCCACAAAATGTTAGACACAATTTACCCTTAGTAAAGCCATGTTGGCTGTCATCAATCACTTCCTTACTTTCCATGTGCCTTAGCAGAGTTTCTAGGAGGATCTGCTCCATGATCTTGCCAGGCACAGAGGTGAGACTGACCAGCCTGTACTTCTGCAGGTCTTCTTTTTTTCCCTTTTTAAAAATTGGGTTATTTTTCCCTTTTTCCAGTCAGCAGGAACTTCAGCAGACTGCCACGAGTTCTTAAATATGATGGATAGTGGCTTCGCAACTTCATCTGCCAGCTGCCTCAGGATCCATGGATACATCTCATCAGGTTCCATGGATTTTTAAAACTTCAGGTTCCTTAGATGTTCACGAACAGGATCTTTTCCTACAGTGGGCAGTACTTCATTCTCCCAGACCCTTTTTTTGCCTTCTGGGACTCAGGCAGTATGGCTAGAGCACTTGCCAGTGAAGGCTGAGGCAAAAAAGTCATTGAGTACCTCAGCCTTCTCCATATCCCGAGTGACTAGGTCTCCCGTTTCCTCCCGGAGAGGGCTCACGTTTTCCCTAGTCTTCCTTTTATCACCTGTAGAAGCTTTTCTTGTTGCCCTTGATGTCCCTGGCCAGATTTCACTCTATCTGGGCTTTAGCTTTTCGAACCTGATCCCTAACTGCTCAGACAATTCCTCCGTATTCCTCCCAGGCTACCTGTCTTGCTTCCACTCTCTGTAGGTTTCCTTTTTCTGTTTGACTTTGTTCAGGAACTCCTTTTTGATCCGTACAAGCCTCCTGGCACGTTTGCCTGTCTTCCTCTTTGTTGGGATGCATCGCTCATGAGCTTGGAGGAGGTGATCCTTGAATATTAACCAGCTTTCTTGGGGCCCTCTTCCCTCCAGAGCTTTATCCCACAGTACTCTGCCAAGCAGACCCCTGAAGAAGCCAAAGTCTGTTCTCATGAAGTCCAGGGTAGTGATCTTGCTGTGCACCCTCCCTGCTGCCCTAAGGATCTTGAACTCCATCATCTTATGGTCACGGTAGTCAAGGCTGCCCTTGAGCTTCCCATTCCCCACCAGCCCCTCCTTGTTGGTGAGATCAAGGTCCAGCACACCACCTCTACTCCTTCACTCCTCTATCACTTGGAGAAGGAAGTTATCACCTCTTGGATTGTTTATGCCCTGTTGTGTTGTCCCTCCAACAGATATTGGGGTGGTTGAAGTCCCCCATGAGGACCAGGGCTTGTGAACGTGAAGCTGTTCCTATCTGTCTATAGAGGGCTTCATCTGCTTGGTCTTCTTCCTGGTTGGGGGCCCTGTAGCAGTCCCCCACTGTAATGTCACCTGTCCCTGCGCTCCCTTTAATCCTGGCCCATAAACTCTTGGTTGGCTCCTCATCCATCCCCAGGCAGAGCTCGATGCACTCCAGCTGGTCATTGACATAGAGGGGGACACCCCCTCCTTGTCTCCCCTGCCTGTCCTTCCTGAAGAGCCTGTATCCTTCGATTCTGACACTCCAGTCATAGGAGCCATCCCACAATGTCTCCGTGATGACAGTAAGATCATAGCCCTGCAGGTATGCACACATCTCTGACTCCTCTTGTTTATTCCCCATGCTATGTGCATTTGCATAGAGGTTTTTAAGTTGGGCCTCGATGAAGCTGATTTACTGGTAATGATGAACCTTTCATTGGTACAAGAACTGGAGAACTACTAAATAACAAAGAGAAGTGACAAATTTGTCTAAGAAAATACCTCATCTAGTAAGCCAGGCAACTGAATGAATTTTTAAACACATACTATAATAAAATACAGACAAATTTAAATTTGCAAGACTAAATATTGTATTACATGCGTATTAGAAGACAAAATATTCTGTTCTCTAAAATAATTGTGGGTGTTCTGGATAACCAGCAGACTATGAATTATCAAGAGCAGTGTTCTAGCCAAAGATGTTAATGCGATATCTTTGGGGACAGAAATAGGAATAGTAAGTCAGATTAGGGATGTTACATTAGTCCTAAATCCAGTCCTTGTTTCCTTTATTCAGAAAGGATGGCACAGGAGTTCTATTACAGTGGTTAAAAAGGAACAAAAAAATACTTTTTTTTTTAACCAAGGAGTTCACCCTTAAAGTGTACCAAAAAAAAACCACCTCAAGATTTTATTTAACCAGGTTTGTAAGCCCTTACATGTCAAACAGGTTTGACAGATCTGTGTAGCAGGTCAAAGCATATGAAAATAGCAAATTAATCAACACCTTTTATTTATACATTAAAAGTGAATCAAACAAATCTATATTACTAATGTCATGTATTTAAAATATTCATGAGGGTTGTTCTATATCAAAATAATTTATTAACAGGTATATATATGTTCTGGATCAAATAGGTTTTGGTCTTAAAGTATGATTTAATTCAGAGGTTCAAGGACAGTGTATGCAAGAGGTTAGGCTAAATAACCAAAATGGTCCCTTCTGGCTTTCAGAAGTCTATGAATTCATGTAAGTAAATCTGGCTTAAATAAGAAGACTTTTTTACTTTCCTGTGCTTGCAGGAAGTTACAAGCGACTTCGTCTCTCATGAGTGATAACACTGAAAGGAAAGGGAACTTATGTTTACACTATTGAAACTGATGTGATATTGGTTCTCTTTCAACAAAAATCTAGTATCCTATTTACTTATCTTACACATCATATACCTTCAGGGGAAACATTGATTTTCTATGAATTTTTGTTAATTCTTTTTCAATAAAAATATCTTGATGACACTCTGTTGCAGTCAATGTGAACTAAGCTCAGTCATAATATTTCCTCTCTTTCATTTATGTGCGTATCATAAGTACTTGCAAAGGGAATCCCAAAGGATCCCAGCAGTGAATCCAATTTACCTAATCAAATCTAGAAGAATCATTTCTAGAAGTATGACTATTTTGAACTCTTTCAAATGAGAGGAATAAACTATGCTAAAGTTTATTCCTCTGCCTAGCATTACATACTTGAATACTTAAAAATCTTAACTTAAAAAGAATCTCCTGCAGGGTTTCCTTTCCAATAATGGAAAAGATCCTTAACAAAAATATGTATTCTAAATTTGAAGTCCAGCTTATATTGGGGCCTAATATTTAGATAAATAATATTACAACGCTTTTAGTCCCTCATGATTGTGGCCAGTGTTGGTATTTTTTTTAAATAAAAAGCTGTAGCTTTGTGTAAAGTACATCAGCTCCTTTCTTAGTTTTTGCTTTTTCAATGAAATTTTCAAAGAGAAAAAGAGGTTTCTAATCAGCTATAACCTTTACATCCCTGAGATGATGCAGAAAGTACAAGCAACACGCACACTGCTATGTCAAACCCACTGTTTTCTGCCCAAGATCCAGGGCTAAGTCTGCAGACTCATTCCACGCCATAAAATCCCCAGCCAAACAGCAGTCTGGAATTCTGATGGAAGTGACACAACATTTCTCTCCAGTCTAAGCCAACTCATCTGAAGACAGAAAGAAATAGACATCCATTCTGCTCACTGAACACGAGCAGGGATCAGTAAGGTGGCTGTGAGCCAGCACTGCACCTCACAGCTCTAACCTGCCCTTTGTGCTTTCTTGATATTCCTTTATTACCTCAGGATCAAAACAGTTGCTGCTTGAATAGTAGAAATAGGAATTATCCCAGCTTATTATTATACTACTACTTCAAAATGCAGACCTTTATTCTCAGTAGTTATTTACGTAGCATTCAAAACCACTTAGTAAGCAAACAAAATTTTCACAGAAAGTTAACTACTGAATTAGGTAGAAATGACTAATAATTTTCACTGAAGGTACAGCTCAAAAAAGCCAGGTTGTGGGCCCAAGTATGAGCATATGCTGTCCATTTTGTTCCATCATCAGCATGCTTCCCAGCCGTCACAGTTTTGAACTGACCCTGCCAGCACTCTCCACAAAAATGCTTGACCCCAATTTGAGCCTTAGCATAGTCTAGGGACTGTTCCCAACAGGCAGCCTAGATACAGTTATTCTGCTCTGGGAAGTAGGACACCTGCAGTCCCTGACCAATTTTATGTAATGCAACAGATGATACAACTTTTTAGGATGTCTACAGTGCTGAATAAAAGAGAACCGGGGAAAGAGCTAGAGCAATAAATACTGAATGTCGACATTTCTCAATCTTTGTAATTTACATCTGTTTTGGATTATTCCTAAGAGTTCTCCCAAAGGTAACTCTCTTATTAAAGAGGCTAATCGTAAGCACTGGGGACATGAAGCAGTGCGTGAGCTCATCCTTGATCCTATTCTTATTTAGCAATATAGATACAGCTTCTAAATGTAATTGTCTGTCAAAAAGTACCCTTTTCCTCATTTGTTACATTACTAAAGACAAAGTCTTGTCTGCTGTAAAAATCTTACTTTATATCTGGGAGTGCATTTTACAACTAAAAGCCTTCGACTCAGGTTCTCACATGAGTTCTGTCATGAGTGATTACTTTTCTTTCCAGTTATTACTGGTTCCAAGTGAATACAGGAGAAGAGCTTGGCTCCTGTCCATTGGTACAATCCCTGCTAGTGCAGTTATGCATACTATCAACTTGACTTGTTTAAAAAATATTTAGGTTTTTTTGGCCTTAAAAAAATACGTCTTGCTACCATCTCACTGTAGATTTAAATCATCCTCAGAAAATTAAGTAAACAAGTCAGGCATTTCTAAGATAACAAATGAGAGCAAAATTAAACCCCAGAATAATAGCTTGTGCTCTTCTTTCTGTTTAGGCAGTTGAAATAACAGAACAAAATCACATTATATATGATTAATGTTTAGAGACTAATGTTCTTTGCCCGTTTCACCCGTCCATGAAGACAGAATAGCTACAAGCAGAAATAGATGATAATAATAATGAAAAAGAAACATGTACATTTCAGAAAAAAAGCCATCACCAGCAAAATTTCATTTAAAATATTTCTGAAGCTATAGTATGAGCTTCTTCAATATCTGTTCTTCTGAGCCATGGACCTGCTTGGATTTTTTAGCTCATTGATCTTTTCTGTTCATCTGTTTCACTGTATTTCTTTGAAGGTTATGGGCATAACCCCCTCCACTAGACATTACAAATAATTTTTCAGATAATTTGCAAATAATTTTATCCTTTACCTTATCCTCATGTGCATTTTTAGACCATTATCCCTTTTCAGGGGTGGACAATAAGAGATATGGCATATATTAGATCATTTTCTTCTTTTGTAATAGTAGACTGAAATAACATTCTTCTTCAGAAGCTGAAATTCTGTCTTTCCAGAACAGACTATGTGAAACACTAGATAGCTTGATATCAAGTGGTTTAATGAACAATTGAGTTCTAACAAGAATAAATAAAAGGATTGATTTAAATAACATGCCATACTGTGATCAGATAAAACTCATTTGAACAAGCTTACCCGAGATTTCTGTTGGCTTTTGGCTCCAGATTCTTACACCTCAACGTAGATGTCACAAAAACTAAGGTATTTTCCTGTAAGGTGTCTAAGGTCCTCAGTAGTAATTTGCATGTTAGAAGTTTCATTCAAAATTCATTCAATGGTCATCTAGTGCCATTTGAGATGGCCTAGAGTACCTGGGGTACTACATAGGTGGAGAGATGTGATGATAGAGAGTTTGCAGAAGAGATTCTGGAGCAGCAAGTGGAGGTCAAGGGACACTGAGCAGCTGGAATGGCTCCAGGCATCTGTGTACATGCAACTAAATCATAATCCTAGTCAACAGAGCCAATAGAAAGCAGGGAGCTATTCAAATGAACAAAGGCAGATGTCTAAATTTAGATTTATAGAAAATAAATAATTACTAAACAAGTTTTCCAAATGAATTGTTAATACTTTTAGCCAGACATTACCTTTTTTGTTTGTTTATTTGGTAACAACACAGCGCCTAGGCCAAGTGGATAAAAGCACAATGGGATCACAGCCATTAACTGTATACTATAGCTATAAAATAGAAAATTTCATTGTTTCTTTTTAAGTTCTCTCTCTATATAAATGTACTAGCAAGAATAAAGATCAAATTAGGTGTGAGAAAAAATGCTGTAATCAGCATTATACAACTTAATAATTAAATTTTCTGAAAAAAGTTTGAAACCAAACATTTTCAGTGCTAACAACTAGAACTTATGAAAACACATGGAGAATTAATCACAATTACATATATTTAACTCACACAATTTCATTTAATCTGATGACTATCATTACACAGGACGGTTTTTCAAATAAGACATGAAAACAAAGCATACCAAAGAAGATTTGGAATGGAAGAGAATTCATCAACCTGCAAGAATTCATGTACATGGACATGAGTACATGAACATCACTTAGTTCGTTATCATGCACTGGTTTGTACTGATAACAGTATCAATCAGTTATTAGTCTGGCTGTTTCTTAGAAATAAAAATCATGACAGTAGCAAAACAATAAATGTTTATTTTATTCTTTTAAGAATAAAATAAATATTTAATGCTTCAACAGGCATGTTTATATAAAATAGCTACTGAAAAATAAGCTAAGATTGGATTCTACAGAAAATTGCCTATACTAGGTCACTTCTCCATCTGTGCATTTCCAGTCTCTGGCAATTCTGAGCTTATATCTACAAAAGTAGACGTTGCCTCACTTTTATGACATGGATTGGTGCTTAAGGAGAGTTCATGGTCTGTAAACCCTAGTTTCCTCTCAGTATTAGTGAAAACACAAGACTAAAGTTACAGCTGAAGTGAATTAATGGCAGATCATGACAGACAATGAAAATTGCAGACAAACTATTTCAGGATCTGATTTCACCTCATACTTCATAGATCTTCAAGTGAAAGGGCATGATATTAAGCCAGTTAAAGGAAGCATTTTAAAAATATCAACACCTTCTGGAATGCTTTTCACTTTGTAAGAATAACGTGTTACTTGACATTTCATCTGGAGGGCCATTCAGAAGATGTTACCGAAAAAGCTGTATTACAATAATCAGTGCTGCCATCATGAGCAAAATTATTACCCAATTATTAGAGGTACATTGCATTTCCTATTGCTACACTATTGTGATTGCATAAGTTCGTGATTTATCCAAAGAACTGATTTCAGTGAATGTAATTCAGTGGATCATCAGTGGAGGTGACCCACCAGCAGTGCTGGCTCACACACTGCTTTCTCTTACCCACCAGCAGCATGATAAAGCTGCTTTCTTTTTCCCTTGATAACATTTCCAGCCCTCATGTGAGTCAACTCTGGAATAAGTTAGGAAAATCAATAGCTGCTGTGTAAAATCCATGAAGATTAAGTTGACAGAAGGGCTAATATTGCATTTAAGGACATGTTTGAATGTTAATAACCATGCCTCTAACTGTTTCTGCTATACCATTCAAGCACAAATTTAGAAATCAAAAAGAAGAGCTTCCTGAATGTTGGATAGGATTCATGTCAATGAATTGCAGGCATTTACATTTGAGCTACTCATCCCAATATTTTCTGGTCAGCAGAAAGAAACAGGAATCTTTAAGGACCATCCTCTGACTTGCTTTAGGCTTACCTATAGGATGAGGTGGACTGCATCCTAGCACCACCTATTTCTCTCTAATGATAAGAAAAATCAGTTCAGATGATGTAGATATACGGCTACATGAATCCTAAAATTTAAGACTGTTGAAAAGGGGTGCATAACAATTAAGGCATCTCATTAAGAATACAGTTTTGCTGTAAAATTATGCCTAAAGCTCACCACAGCTGATTCAGTTGGAAATCCATTCTGGTCATTTGACCTGTGGAGTCAAAGACATCCAAAACAGCTCCTAAGATATCATTCTTTTGTTCCTGGCTGTAAAAACTCCATGGAAGCCCTGTGAGCTGACTAGGTTTTCAACGAGTTTTTTCTCATTGTAGCACATAGCACAAAACATTGCCTTAAAGGAAAAAAAACACCTCGAGCTTCTGTTTTATCTGTACCATTTTTTGGTTGTATGAAAAATGAACAAATATATTCAGGGCAATAGTGTTAATCAGTTCCCCTCAGACAAAGAACTGGTTTAATTTTTGTCAGTTTGAGGTCTTTGCACCTTAATTTAGGTTATTGACTAACTTTAAAAAATCCTTTTTAATTATTGTATACAGCTTGAGAAAGAAATTCTTTTCTATCTATTTTGACATTATAATTGAGCCTCACATACACCATTCTATAAACTGAATAAGCTCTTGTGACAGATCAATAGTATGTTCCATTCAGCTGAGGCAGCGTGTATGTTTAACACACAGCAGTGATGAAGCTGCTTAGAGTTTTGAAAATAAAAATACAGCCTAGAAGAGAGTACAGATATATTAAGGAAGCAGCCACAGAATTAATTTTTGCCACTTTCTGAAGTAGAAGTTTTATGAGATTTTCAGAGACACCAATTATCCAGATTTTTGTGAAGAAATAGGGAATCAAGAAACAAGGGGAATAATATATTTGCTTAAATTAAATGGAAGGCGACTGTTCAGTAACAACAAAAAAGATTACTCATCTGAAAGTTTGGTGTTACAATTTGGACAAATTCCTTGGGACAATGACTGTTAACAAAACATAATATGAAGGATGCAGGTATGAGGAATGCTGGCTCCTCCTAAGACACGCTATAGGGAAGGACTCCATTGTCCTGTCTCAGATATGAAAGGCTCTCACAAGATAGTCACGTCCACTTTGTGTCTCTCCAATAATTTTTTTCTGAAAAGGACTAAAATAATGTTGCAGCAGGAAATACAAGAGTCAGAAAGAAGTAAAAAAGTCTGTTTCTGTTCACATATCATACCAATCTAATATCATATTAATTTGCAGGCTCTATGCAGATGAATTATTCTGAAGGGTACTCTGCGTGACATAGCTCAGTTATATCAATAAGTCATGAAGCTAATGAGTCGTTATAAAGCCTGTTCTCTGACAACTAATGATGACGTTGTGAAATAATTCACACGTGGTTTATCAGTACAATCACTGACAGATGATAAGAACAATTAGCATTGTTGCCTAGCACAAAATAGGGAATAATTAACCAATTATTGACAAACAGAACATAGTAAATCTTTTAATTTCTCAAGGAGACAGAAACATCTTGCTTTTGGCCCTGGGTAAATACTGGAAAAAAGTTACAACATCAAGTGGAATATGAAAGGTAGACTTGACATGCATACACCCCAGCTCTTCTCCACAGCAGAAAAGTGGAAGTGAGCAGCTCAGATCAACAGTCAGCTGGGCCAGGAGACGTGTTTGTAGGGTTCTCAGCATTTCAGAAACGACAGAATATGCCTCCAAGACACTTATGTCTACCAATAACTGCTGTAGGCGGCAGGTCCACAAAAGATTTGTGGATTGCACTTTATCAGGAATATAGATTTTTTTTCTAATCAATCTGCATGTAAATCATTGATCCTTATAGTTTCTAGGTCTAGAAGAGGGAGTACAGAATAATACTTCATGTAGACTTCAGCTACCTCCAGTAAAACTGAGGCATATGCAGATAACAAAAGGTGCTACCGCAAGTGATTTGTGCACTCAGAGAACTAAGATACTCTTATGTACAGTTATCACTAAATTGTCATACAATTATGTGACAACGCATCCCATAATGACAGAATTTTATAGGTTTCTAAACAAATGGCAAAAGTCTTTCAGCAAGAAAAAAAAAATTTCAAACAGCGTATCTTTATAAAACTAGTACACTCCCAGAAACATTTGAAACCAAGTTAACACAAGAAGAAAGTAGAAGGAAACCTTTACTTTTGCATTAGCCATTGTTCAGTAGATAATAGAAGTTAAAAATCATCCACCATACTTAAAAAAAATGTAAGTATTAAAAATACATTTCCATCTTGAGCAGCTGCACATGTACTTTTTCCTTAGATCAGAGCATTTTAAATCGATCTAGAAGATGATATAGGAGTAGACACCTTTGAAATTTAATACAGAACTCAATTGGTATGAAACAAAACCCTTCAGTATTCATTTATCTCAAAATGGACCATAACAATGTTGTCTATAGCCCAGTTTTGTTGGGGACAGATTCTCTATGCAAAAATACTTTCCCCCCCAATACAAAAGAAATTAGGCAGGACCTTAAAATAATTAATAAGTAGGAACCTCCTTCGGTTAGTGAGATCAAATGTCAAATATAGAAGCATACCACCAGTTCTTATCTGTGACTTTGGCTGGCCCAATCTTATAAGTTTGCCACACAACACACCACAGCAAAAATACACATTCAGAGTCTGCATTATTTACCAAGTTTTCATTTCCAACATATATCCTTCAGACAGAAAGCTAGCACAAACTCTAGTATATCATTTATTCCCCACATAAGCCTTACACTGAAAGTTTTCCAGTCGCTGAGATTGTGTGCTGGCACTTTTCAGAAGGCAAGTGAATTCTTAGTGAGGTTAAAACAAGGGATTCCTGCCACCCAATTTATGCCCCGTCCCCGTTCTTGAGTTGTCATTTATTTTCATGACTTCTATAGAATTATACTCCTCTGGTTATGCTCATTACGTAGTAAGGCTGCTTCGCATAAATTGAGACTTATCATGTATGAAGGGCTGTATTTTTAAATCCTCTTTGCCTCCAAACTATTCTTAAAATAGTTGCTATTGCCTAGTCGTGTCAAAATGCATCATGCCTGTTTTTCAAAATCTTCAAGAAAATTAAGGTATCCTTGAAGTATGGAAGTGGTGGAGGAGGGGACACTTATATTATTTGAGACCAGCTTTCTTGGCGCATAAAGAAGTGGACCATTTACAATCAGAGCCTTCTCAGAAAGCTTTGATAGGACTATAGATAGATCCCATTGGGTCTTTGTATGTGTGATAAGATTATAACCTTTCTCAGAAAAGCTAGCTTCAAGTTCAAGTAGCTGCCTATGCTCTTTCCTGCAACATTACTTATTCATATGCAATCAAATCCCATGCAGAATATTATCAAAGAGAAGAAGCCTTTTTTGAAATTCCTGAGAAAGCCTGGCTCATCCATTTTGCAGCTGTAATATGTGCGCAATAGTCTAATTATAGTAATCCTAATCTATGCAGACTGTGTTATTAAATGTGACATATACTTTAATTGTTGACAGATGACTTTGAAACCTGCATAAATATTTATAAGGTCACATGTACTCCTAGAGCTAGCACACACAAAAATTCCAGGTATATTAATCTGTCTTTTCTGAATCCTTTTATATGCATGTGCAAACTCAGTATTTCCATTATGATAACTATTTTCTTGTTTAGGTTATCTGAAAATTTAAAAGGACCATTTTCTTTTTAAAGTGAAATGAATAGTGCATAGATTACAGACAGTTTTGATTACTTTGGAAATCAGAGTACTTTTTCAGAAGTATATTGTATTGTGTTAGTCCATGCGCCCACTGTTTATTAAATACTGCCATTGTGCTGTTTATTCGTAATCACCCATCTTCACTGATCACATACATAGGAAATATCAATAGAAAATCTCCAATAACAGTGCAGAAAAGCAGGATCAATCCAGCAACACCATTCATCAACATGTGAATCTAGTGTACATGTTCCTCTTTTTTAGAACTTAGAAATCCTTGTTTAAATCACATATAATGAAAAACTTGGTTATTAAAAAAACACCCCAAACAACTAGAAAATAAGCAACATTTACAAAAAGTACCACAAAGAAAACTGATTCAACTCCTGAGCTTTTCAAAGATGTCCTAGGGTAGGCTTAAACTAATGAGTAAGGTGGAGACTGAGGGATCACACAAGTCACTAAACGTGCTTATGTATCTTTTCGGCTGCTAGGGTGGGAGTCACTTCATGTAGGTTTAACTATCCAGACTTAAGCATCTGTCTCTGCAGAAAGACAGGCAAGTCCAGTGAGTAATTAATCTCAGCCTAAAGTTAACTGAAAGATGTTCACTGAAGTCAAAGTCAGATTCCCTGCTCATATTCTCAGTTTTGAAAAATGCAAGCATCTGGGCATGAAAGAGGCTTAATTTTTTTTCACTGTAGGATTTGTCGACTCAATTTAGACAACTGAAGGCTAGTTAGGTGGTACTAGTCATCTTTTAGAGTCAGTAGACCTTTTATAGGCAATGGAAAGAAACAAGCATCTTCAGAAAACTGACCTCATCCTAAAATAAACCATGTAAGAGCGCATGGACATACGCATTACTGATTTTGGAAGGGTATTAGCTGGCACTACATATTCCAAAGAGCACTGATTTTTTTTTTCGCTGAATTCTTGCACTAAAAGCTCTTTCTTGTAAAAATTACTCTCCTTCAGAAAATGAAGGGAAGGGGTGGCTATTTAAAAGAACGAAGTGAAAATGAGAAACCTTAGTTTTTAACTGGAAAAACTGTGACCATGAAGTTATAATACTTCATATACTTAGTCCTTTATACTTATATACTAAGGCTTTTAAAGAAGGTGTGATAATTTCTTCCTTGAAAGTCTGGAGAAGGGATCAATCAGAAAGCAAGAAAAGAAAGTAAATATCAGCCATTTGATGACAGTCTTCCTACTGTCTCAAAGACAGAGAGAAAATATTGTAAAAGTTCTGAGAGTAAATTATAAAAGCATTTGTTCTCTTCATTTTCCTTACAATTAATATATTTCCTTACAATTAATATATACAATTAATATAAAACTTTTATGGCAAGTTTTATGCATTTCTTTAGCACAGCAACAGTAAGCTTTGAATTCTTTTCCTCATATCAGAAATATTTCACACAAAGCATGCCAACAACTAAACATCAGAAATAGATGAGTCAGCATTCTAAAGCTTTTATGAAACATAAAAAATCTTGCATTCCGATGAGATGAGCCATGTTTATTGCATTATATTTTCTCTCACATAGAGCATCTAATTTGGAAAATACTTGAAACTCTTATTCAATCCAGTTATGTATTTTTCATTTTATTGGAAGTATGAAATTCTAGCATTAAAGACTTTAATACAAAATTAAGAAATCACTGTTAAAGCCTAGAAGAAATATCATAAGACTTTTTGTAAGGCACTTTGGGTGTTTTTCAATTTGTCATAATCCAATTACATATGTACATGTCCTAGCTGCTCTGAGGATAATATATGACAGATAGAGTTTGAGTTTTGTTTCAAATGCTAGTAGAATTTATAAATTGCACTTAAGCAGAGAAGAATTTCACTATTGCAATGTATTCATTTCTGCATGTTTCTGTAGCGTAAATTTATGTAGAAATAAGAATCATTAAGAGATCAAGTATTAATGCAGAAAAATACAGAATACTTTTGATGAAATAGGAGTCAAAATATATAAAAATGTTAAGTCTGAGGTTTAGTTTCTAGAGTTCAGTGTTCCCATTTCTCTTTTTATCTTTTAAAAATGTAATATTTAATAAATTAGAATCCTAGAAGATGCTCAAGTCTGGAGTTTTGCATACAATCATTTCAGTAATACACTACTTAGTAAAAGTTAGTAAAATACAGTTGTGTTTATAAATTAATACTCACTAAGAGATCTCCAATCTATAAGATATAGTAACATTTGATTTTTTTTGTTTTATTGTAGTGTTCTTTTACATCCAGGGCTGGGCTATACTACTCTATAAATTGCAGAGAAAACAAAGCAGTTCTAATGTGAGCTGATACAGCATAGTGCACTACTGGGCACCACCAGCAGTTGTGCTCCAGCCTGGGAGAAAAATAGCACCCATAGTGTCCCCAAGAGGCAAAGGCTATTGGTACAAGCACAGCGTTAGGGAAGAAGATATGGCTCAGAAATCAAGAATTTACATGTCTCACCCTTCCTTAAAATTCTCTTGATAGAAGAACAGATATTGCTCATTTTCTTTCATGTAATACCTTAGTAATTAGGGTTTTCATGCAAAAAAATTAGATATTCAGACTGAAGTCCTTTCCCTGTCCACAGTGATTCATAACCACATTTTCTTCTCCTGTCCTAACTCTTATGCTAGTCTAATTTGATTAAGAAAAAAGAAGGCATGTTCTAAAGATATTCTTACAAAAATGCATCAATGAAGAATGAATTCTTATTATTTTATGGGCCCAAAGTGCTGAAGAGAAATCATAGACTTGTAACCTCATAGTTAAAGATCTGAAATTTATACTCACTGAAGGACAAATGAAGTTCTTCCTCCTCAAAAATCCTGTAGCTTTGACCTAGAGGCACTCTCACTGGGAGAAACTGAACTAGGATCTCTTACCTTGCAGGATAGTACTCGAATCATGAAACTGTCATTTGAGGGGAAAGAAGGGAAGAAGTAGCAGCTTATTCTCTCAGAATGGTGTTAAAAGACTACACCATTCAGAATATGTGATTAAATGCTCAACTCCACCAATATGAAGGAGAGCACAGACACAACGGATGGAGGGGAACCCAAATAAGCCAGTTAGAGATGAGCCCCCATGCCAGACCTCCCATAAAAGCCCCAGCCCCACAGGATGGGGGAGACATTTGTCACCCTGACTCAGTGGGGGAGGATCCCCATGGATCATTTCACAGACTGAAGGGGTTACTTCCTAGGGGATATGGGACATGTTATGGGCTGCAGGGGAAGAGTATTTTGGGATCATAGAAGACTTAATAAGGGATGCTCAGGGGAAGAACCAAAGATGGGAAAAGGGAGAGATCAAGGGAGTCTGGGGAGGAACAGGCATAGGAAAATAAATGGATGAAGGGATGAAAAGGGCCAGTCATTTGTAAACAGGGTACTATCTGTACACTTGGGTCAGTGTCACTATGTGTGAACTACATAACCTGCTCTGTCTTCTCATTCAACTCAGAGATGGAGTTGAATGAGAAGACAGAGCAGGTTGTTTAGGTCACATATTCTATAGTCTGTATGTACATGCATGTATGACAGTCTGAGGGCCAGCTGCTGATCTGGGACCATCAGTCACACAGGTCAACGTGTTCGTGATGCTAGCAAGTGGAGGGACTGGGGTGCAATGATATTGTGTGGGTCCATATGTCAGTGTGTGATCACTGGACTGGAATAGCTCGAGTCAGATAACTGGGAGCCAGGTATTGAAGCAGACATAAGTCTGGGATGGATACTGGAGAAATCAGAGGGTCTGTGTGTTGGCTAGTGGACAGGCCAGGAGGCCATTTGCATGTTTGTGTCAGTGTGTGAGGCCCGTAGAGACCAGAGAATCCAAGGATGATGAGTAGATTATGAATGTCTAAGGGTAGTTACTGATGGTATCCCTAGAGTGTGTTTCTGGGGATGTGTGTGGGCAAAGGGCATCTGTCCCAGCAATAGGAGTGGAGCCCCTAACACAGGGCAGCTGCAGTCACATTTTTTAGGACACCTCGCTCTCAGTCCATGTGTGTTCAGCAGCCTTTGAGAAGCCTTGCTAAAATGAGCTTTCCAGGCCAGTTATGCAGAGGGCTGTCTTACTTCTGTATCTGCATTAGCAAAGCTTTGTAGTAGCCCCAAAGTTCTTCAGGGTGGAATGACTTCAGAAATGCACAAAACCTTAATCTTGGAACCTGAGAAACTTTGAAGTGTCAATGCAGCCGAGGTGCTTCTGTGTGAAACAGAAAGTGAATAGGAGAAACAAAACGTTATCTAGATTCTCAGCTTCTGTTTCATTATTTTTTTTTTGGAGTGAGGGGAGGTCTACCCCTTGGGAAAGATGAACAGAACCCTAAAGAATGGCTATGGTCGCAGCAGATACTAGCATCTGGTCATCAGGCTGTGCAAGTATTACAATTCTGTTAAGAGTCCTGTGTACATCAGCGAATACAGGATGACAGTACCAAATCAACATCAGAAAAATGGCCATTCTTTGTGAGGCACATTACCTTCCCCCTGGCTTGACTTCTGGAGATTTTATTGGACTCCGTTCCACAGAGCAATTGCTCTCCAGACACAATGCTGAGATTCAAATTTAAAAGTATTTTTTCCCTTTTGTTTTCCTCCCTTTTCCTCCCTAATGCAAACAAATAATCAAGGGCTCGAGGCCTGAATCTCAATATGAAATGCATATACAAAACTGTGTTTCTAAAGAGTTCATTAAAACTGTTAGCAAGTTTGTCATATATCATTTGCTATATGTTGGCCAGGCCCTCTATTGTTTTAAACCAGTTTTGATATAAACCATTGTTTTTGTTGTATTATCACTTAGTGTGAGAGGAATCTTTATCCTCTCTTTGTATATGGAACAGTGAAACACATAGCATAAATTAACACTAGAGTTCTAAAAGATTCTCTTTTTCTCCAGAACACACTCTCACCGTTCTCTTCCCACTTCCCAAGCAAAATATAGACTATGCACTGTTTGTTACAGATTCCTAAGTCAACATAAATTAGGGTTACTATCTGGCCAGTTAAGACGTATAACTAATAACTTACTTCGTCTATAATTTTGAGAAGACCCATTACCTCACTGATTAAAATGTAAATATTGGCAGAGTAGATTATATTTACTACAGAGGTCCCAAGGACACATTTGCATTTCAGCCTACATTTCAGCCTTATGTGAAATTAAACTTTTCATAGATCTTTTTAACCTGAAACAATCATATATTGTGCAGTTCATTAATGAGAATTTCCTAATTTTTACCTATATTCCATACTGTATAGCATACAGACAATCTATTCTTCACTAAAAATTAGCTGTTAATGATAGGGAAAAAAATAACCTGTGTTTAATTACATTGAAATTAAACCTTGACTTATGATTTTTCAACAGGATTATTCCAAGTAAGAGTTCTAGCACTTACTTCTAGCAAAGATACTGTATTATTGCCCAAAGATAGAGCATTGTTGTCAGAATTATTTTTTGTAAATAATAGAACGCTTAAAGAACAGCACTTTCCCTTACTTATAGTAAAGTATTGAAAAACAAAAGACTCTCTAGATACCTATAAATGTAGAAATGGCATGGCATGTTCTCAAGCTTAGGGACATATGAAAAATATATATTTCACACAGCAGACGTGAAAAATACTATAATTTTTTTTTCCTCTGGATATTTATTCCATTTTAAATGACATAACTTTCAAATTTGCTATTTATTAATGCCTCATTTATTGGAAGAATATCACATAATAAATAATAAATATAAAGCAAATATGTAAAAACAGTCACAGTAACTTTAAAAAAAAATAATCAAAGCACAATATCACCACATAACGAATTCTAATAAATGTTGTCAATATGTTATAAACTGTCACAAGCTCCGAAAGATACTGCATGTAAACCAGGACACTCGTCCCAGCAGCTGACTCTAAAATGCAGGGAAGATGTACTGCACAGTGCAACCCACAGTCCTGGTGGCCTGAAGATGCCATATCAAGAAGAAGTAAACAAGGAACACTATGGTTACATCTATGCTAGTACTCATCCATAGTATGCATCTTTAGCAGCCCAGGAGACAATCTTGAGCATTAGAATATAATTGTCTGTATATTGTAATTGCTAGTATGGTTTTGGCTCACGACAACCACCAAGTAACCTCTTTGATAAGAAGTTGAATGAATCCTGAGGCTCATTCAGAAGTTACAACAAGCCGGAAACCAAATCCCAGTGATCAATTTGGGTGTAGCTTCCCTGTTTTGGGGGGCACAAGACCCCCAGGACCCACAAGACCAGCATGAAACCAAGCTGTTCCATGGCGACTAGCCTCAGCACTAGAGAACAAGCTCAAGCGTGTCAATTTTGTTAGAGTACATACAGCCAGGGTGTCTTTCCTATCAACTTTATATCTTCAGAACTCTTCCTAAACATTTTTTAGATTTGAAAAGTACAATCTACTTCCTCCCCTTTCAATATTAACACAAGTCCTCTACAATATGCCCATGAGCTTCTTTCAGTTCAATTGCACCAACACACTAAAAATAGGCAATATTAAATCCCATTTCCTTAGGTAGACTTAATGTCAGCTCATCTCCTGACAAATAAGATAAAAAACAGTTCCTTGAAACTATTTACCCGTATTCTCACAGACACAAGAGTAGAGAAGCAAAAAAAAAAATAAACCAAAACCAAAAAAACCAAACTGTGAGCAATTATCATATTCAGATCAGCAAAGTGATAATACCTGAATGTTTTAGATTTGTATTCCCATTACAAACATTATAGCAGCAGCAAGACCATGAGCTGCAGAAAATGAAGAGATTGCACCTGTTTCTCTCAAACAGTAACTGCTGCTGTAATCAAGGCCTCCATCTCACAACAATTGCAATATGCTGAATTGAGATGAATCCCACCTTAATTATCAGCAAATTCATGGTTAGTGTCTATGTGGATGGTTTTAGCTGATACAATATTACTTGAATTGGGTTAGCTTTCTATCACTCAAGGCTATACTAGCACATTATCTTACTCTTGTCAAGGATTAAAAATGTGTATGCTGATAATCACTGTGTATAGTAAGTGGTTCAGTTGGCATTAACTGTTCAATCCTGTATTTGAGCCTTAGGTCCCCAACTTTGATTGTAGTTGCTGCTCTAAGCCTGGCTGCATGTACATTAGCAAGTTCTGTGGACCAACTGAAAGAAACCCAAACAGCAAAGCAGTTGGTGCTGACAACCTGCTCCTCACTCTTCATACATTTAATTTTCTACTTTTGAGAAACTCTGGTGTAGTCCTTGGGGCTGGATTCCCCTTTGTGGCTGCATTGCATTGGAGTTGCTCCAGGAGTGCATCTTCTGGTTAAATTTCATATAAGAAGAATCAAATTTGTATATTCCAAGACTCGTGTGCATGTTCAGTGGTGGCAACCAAGTGGACTACTGACACTCATTTAAATACTACTGCAGATGCTTAGATTAGCACCAAGTGTACATCCATTTGTAATAACAACATGAGTAGCAATGAAATAGATATTTGTAGATTTTTACAGAAGCCATCCATGCTGATAGAGGATGGTTTTGTAATACTGACTGGGGGAGGAGGAAAGCAAGAGAAGGAGAATGATATGATAATGCAGTTATCCAAATCTTTCCTGTCTTCCAAAAAGAGGTACAATTTGTAAGGAATGAATATTTGTTTTGCCTCCTTTTATTGTGCTTAAACAAAAAGCCTTTTCTCACCAATTGGTAGTCACAGAGGATAATAAGGATACACGTGGTAAAATACACAGAAAAATTGTTAATTTGGGGCAGTTTCAAATACTCAGCTCCAACAGAATAATCAGAATTGTGGCAAGGAATGCAGCTTGCAGTAGACCACCAGATTTTGAGATACAATTTATTCTGGCATAATAAAAACCATCTGCTTTCACACTATTACTACTTCTATTATATAATTGAGTCACTATCTTATTTTCTTCTACCAGATCATTTTTCTCTGATTCACAACTTGCAAGTAGCACAAGTCAGGAATATCGAAATGAAGGCCAGATATTACAGCAGACATGTTTTCTATCAAGAGACCTCAGAGCAATAGACGATCAAGGAGAAAAAATTTCACCTATGTAGTTTAGACACTGGGGCTTCATTTTATGATTTTAATTATTCTGTTTAGCTATTACAGTTTTAAGTGTTTTGTGGTAATCAGCAGAAACTAATTAGACATAAAACTATAAGACATTAATTTTCAAACACTATCTTAATTACATTGTAAATGCTGATATTAACAGATTACACAGCAGTTTGTTTGGCTGCTTCATTAAATGATTGCTAGAGAGTGCTTTAGAAGCAGTAATAAATGCACACTAATACCCTCAGAGTCTGCAGTAGATGTGGACAACTGAGGGAAAGACAGAGAAATTATGTACATTTACTTTCAAGAGCAAGAGACAGAGAAAGGACTATTACTTACATCCCCAAAGTTGTAGAGTGACACGAGAGACACCTTTCACCAGTAGGGACAACAAAATGTTCCTGGACACAAATGGATTAATAGAAATGGGTCTAGCATATTAGCTCTGAATTGTTAATCCTCATAATTCAAAACAACACTGAAGAAAATGTTAACCAAAGAGAAAAAAAAACAATCTAAATAGCAGCCAAATACATCAGTGGAATAATTCTTTCAAAAGTGATAGTACTACTTCAAGGGCAAATTTAGCTCAAAACTTGAGAGAACACATATTTTAATTTTATTCAGTTATTTCTAAGTAATTATGTAGCTTTAAAATGCCATCCATTTGCTTTGGTAACATCTTTGTGGCAAATTACTATCATGCTATTTAGATTTTTCTTCCTGCAACATGAGGGTTATGAAAACGAAGCCAAATATACCAGTGTGACATGCTATTAGAACAAAACGTACAGAGAACCTTGGCTTAACCCTTGCAAATACGTCTTTGGGATACTGTGTTTATTCCAAGAGTCTAATTTAACAACAGAATAAACTGTTGGCAAACAAAACAGAAGACAAAACAGCTGGTTACGTTCTTGCCAGACAGTTTCATAGTTCATAAACTCCCAAAAAACCAAATGAAATACATTAACATCAAACAATTCTTAGATTTTGTGAAAAATCTTTCACTTCACATTAGAACACTACAACAAAACCTCATTTTTCCTGAAACTGACCCACGCTTACTTCAAAGTCTTTCTGCAAAATAATCAGCATGCTGAGAGATTCAACAAAAATAGTAAGTACAGGACTTTTTCAGGAAATCATGGGAAACCATTAAACATTGCAGCCAAATTCAAAGCCACTTAATTTTCTCTGCTTTGAATGCAGGGCATGCAAGTGAATTGTCACATTTTTGTATGAGACAAAAGTAAAAAATATAGACAGTGACAGCATGTATACAATTCTATGAAAAGTTAGTGTTTGATCATGGATACTAGGCAATTGCACTATTTGTTATTCTAAATATAAGAGAAAACTCACCACATATTGACAAAGCTGAATTTTACCTGTATCAATGGTATATTAAATAGCCTACGTGCTGATGACTCATTTTAACGCAGGCACAAATATTTAGCAGAACACTTTCAAAGACTGACATGTAATCTATGAAATAGATTTTGCTGAAACCAGTAAAACATTAATAACTTCTGTGATTTTACAAAAAATATTTGGAAGACTGGGAAATAGAGTTGTCTTGATACTTATTTCACTTCTGGGTTTAGGAATTTTCTCCCAAGTCAGCGTCTTGTGAGGATTTACTTGTGGAATTTGCTTCTATTCTGTAGACTCTACAAAAGGATGTCCACACCATTTAATAAATGAGGTGTGGCCATTGCTTAGTTTTCAGCCATAATCATCCCCTCTTTCCCCAAAATGATGCTTTCTTGGACAGTCCTTCATCTCCATTATCCTCCAGACTGCATCAGTTGGTACAAGGGCCATAGTTTACAAAGAGCATATTGACATTTAAACACTAGTTGATCTCATGTGAGTGCTTAGGTTGTCCCTGTGCAATTTCCTAGTATGGGTACAGCCATCCAGTCTTATCAGGGTGATATTTCATGTATCAACATGAATCCCATATTACAAAAAGAATATTGACCATCAGATGATTAAGATAGTCAGTAGCCATCACATAGTTGTTGATACCCAGGATTAGACTGCCCAAAGTTTCAAACCTCAAATTCATACAAAAGGGGATTTGGTAAAATTGAGTGGCAAAGTCTACAACTGTAAATTTTGACACTCTGTTGCAATACTTAGTCTCATTGAGGATCTATTCCTAAAAAATTAAAAGCAAAAGGGTTGATATAAAGCTTGTTGAAATCAATCAAAATCCTTTGTCTGATTACAGAGGCTTGTGAATCAAACTCCGAAAGTGTGAAACAGGAGTAGTCCAACAGTGAATTTTTAAGTAGAGGAGCATAATTGTTTTAAATCTATCCTCTGTGAAAGCAGATGAACGATTTAGTATGCAGAACTCAGACTATAAGCAATTGTCAGAAATAAAAATCAATATATAGGAGAGGAATCACAGAGAGATATTCCAGCGTATGACATACATTATGTTAAAAATGTGTAACAACCTCCTCGGAGAAGAGTTGAAAACTGAATTATGTGAAACTTCTTAATGCAAAAAATGAGGAAATACGAGTGTAAGCTGGTATTTTCTTTTTCACTTTCAAATAAACTTTTTCACTTTCAAATTCATTGTTTGAGCTCTAAGTAAGGCGCAGCACAATTCATTTTGGAATTCACTTTTCATACTGGTCTCGGTGAAATACTTTTTAATCAGCCATTATCTCCTATGGGCATGAAGCCAAAGAAATCAGCAGAGTAGAATGTATTTTATTTATTAATTTTAATCAGTGCAGCTAATGCCAGGACCTTTAAACAATCTGCTTCAGTTAAGGAAAAAGTATAGACCACTGGTGATATTACTACTGAAAAAAACATTTAGAGGAGAAACATATGTTCCAATGGCAATTTGCCTCCTGAGTGCAGAGGGAAAGAGGCACACACTTAAAATATAAGAGCAAGATCTATGGTTACTGTTCCAAAATTCTACATGTTCTGAATTGTCTTCCAAGATATTAAGGTTTTCTCTACATGTGTGCTAGTGCTCAAGGGGGCAGGGGACAGAAAAATACCCACTGTAAGCAAACAAAAACTCTCATGATGTACATGTATGCACATTTCAAAGTGAACACACAAGTATTCCTATGTTGACGATCGAAACAACTATATAATCCCTCACTCAGGCAGATTCAGAATAAACAACCTGGCAAACTGACCTGGCAATTAACATGATAGTTCAGTGCAGATCCAAATTTTAACTTCTCCTCTGTCACTGCCAGTTTTAGTATTTCCTGGTTTATCCATACTTTAGAATTGTCCAGCTAAAATAATTGTATAAGGCCAGGGGTGTGAGTAGAGGACACAGGCTGTTTGTTAAGACAGAATTGCCTTCTTTCCCCATTCTGGACTGAGTTGGTTCTGGAAACCACTTGGCACCGGTAGTGCAGTACAATGTGGGAGACTTGCCTGACATAAATTTCCTTGCCAGCATCTCAGCTGCAACTCTCTCCCTTCCTACCCTACTTTACTGTGACTAACAAGACTGAGAGCACTTCTTCACTTGAGATTACTCTGAGGCATGTCTTTCCATAGGATGCATGAGAAGGAATCTCCCATGGAAAGGGAACTGGTTGAAAAATTATCTGAAAAAGAGATATGTCTATGACCTTGGCACTGATAATAAAGTGAGGACAGAGAACCAATACCTCCTCTGAGCTTCACATTGCTTTAGGACATAACAATTCTTTCATGGGAGTTTTTTTACTTCAGTGTCCAGCATAACATAAGGGAGCTGTGTCAGCTCACCAGATCTGTGGGTTTTGTGGACTGAAGAGCAAATATGTGTGGCAAATTCCTGGTTGCCACACATGACTATGTGGTGGTGTCTAATTGTGCAAAGCCTGCTGAGGCACTGCTGAAGGACCATGGAGACCCAAGGAGCCAGACTTAGGTGAACAGCAGAACTACCTAAACAAAACACTCGCTGGAGCTCAGTAATCTTGGACTACGTGTTGGAAAAAGACCGAGTTTTACATATGTAAAAAATACATTCATGCGCATGACATTTACATACATATTTATTGTGTTTAACAGCCCTCACAGACAACCTTCAAAATAAATTAGTACAGTGCAGTAGGCAGCTGAGTACAAGACCAGTCATCGCGAGGCCATCTGTGGGAAATAAACAGGGTTTTGTCTTCATTAGGCGGCACAATCTTAGATGGTATATACATAACGTATTGCAGTATATATTTTTTTTAATAAGAAAGAATACCTTTGCACTTCTGAATTTCTACAGATCATGAATGGTTTGTGTGAAGAACACAGCTGCTATCCATTCTTTAAGAAAACCAACCTGAGATGACTGTCTACCCTGTTAAGATTTACTTACGACATCAGAATTGCCTTATCTTTTATTGTACCCAGCAGGTGTAATATGAAGTGCTTAAGGAAAAAATCCTTTAGAAAGGATTTGTGAAGGAAAACGTAATCGGAATCCTAGCTACAACAATTCTTGTGAAAACTGCTAAAGAATATGGCCTTTTCAAAATTAAAACTCTAAGTGCAAGGAAAATTCATTGGGAGTGTATACTCATGCCTGAAGTAAAAAGCTAGAAAAACATATCTGAGAGCTGCCACCGTGTAAAACTAAACAGCATTCAGCATTTATGTATTTCAGAATCATATTGCTTCATTAAAACATAAGACTTTGCAAGTATCACCTTATTGCAGCAAAATGTGAATTTTTGGTTTTCTTTTTTTTTCATTCAGTCAATTCCTAGAAAAACAAATAATGTAGCAGCTGCCTAATTTGCAGTTCTGTAGATAATAATAAGCTCTTTCTGGCATTCAAATGCATTGTCAATGGCAAAGCATTCCAGAAAAACTTTACAAGACTGAGCAAAAGGCAGATATGATTCAATGTAGGTAAAAGAAATTGATGTCAGTAGTGAAAAATCATCTAAATCATGGCTACATGATGCTCACAACTTGAAGTTAAAATTCAAGAAGAAGATTTTGAAGTTGATTTTGACAATGCTGGAAAATTTGCTGTCTAAAAAAGTCAGCAAAATTCTGATGATATTGTAAGTATCATCAGAGAGGGTCTCAAGACCAAGGTGCCATTTTGTTGCCAATCAAATTTTGCCATTCTGGCATTTTATATATGTGTAGTTCTAGTCTCCATATCTCTAGAAAAAAATAGATGTCAAGGACGGTGTAGATAAGGGCAAATAAGGGATTAAAAGGATGGAGAGACTGGCCCATCAAGAGACAGCTTGAATAAGCTGGCACTGTACAATTTGCAAACAAGGCAGGTGACCAGAGATGTGATTGAGATGCGTTAAGGTGACACATGGAGATGTGGCTGAGGTGACAGAAGCATAAGGATGGTGGATATGCTGAATACAAAGACTTTTTTCACCAAATTCTGCAACATTAAAGTTGCACAAGAATGCAGTTGAAGAAACTAATAATAGATAACTTAAAACTGATAAGAGAAAGTACTTTGTGTAGACCAGGAAGTTAATTTGCAGAACTTTTTGCCATGGGAGATTGTGAAGGTGAGCAATATGATAAGTTTTATAAAGGAACTCAAAAAATTCATGGGTCGCTTGAAATGGACAATGTGTCCATATCAAAAGGGACAGGCAGGAACATATCTTCATACAGCTCTAACACAACCATTGTGGATGGTGTCAGAGAATAATAGGAATGGAGCATAGATTGTGACCAGGATCACATTCTCGCCAAATAGCATCTCCTATTGCTACTGTACGAGAGAGAGTACTGGACTCAATGGACCACTGGTCTAAATGGAACGGATATTTCTGGTGTTCTTAATCATTTGGTACTGAAACAATAACCTTTTGGGGGGAAATAACGAAACAGAAAATCCAATACGTAAGATTAAAAACTATTATATTAATTTGTGGTAAAGAAAAAAAAAAGTAGAAGACAGAATCTTTGAAAGACAGAAGAACTCCTCTGATTTAGGGCTGGAATAAAGTTGATGCTGTATTTCCATATATTTTAATATGTAATTTGCCTGCTTCTGAGTAACATCACATTCTGGTTGCCACCCTGGGGATATAAACAGGCTTACTATACTGCATTTCTCCAAATGCATACAGCGTCTTATGACATAGATATCATTGTGTATAAGCACCTTACTGAGCTTCAGACATTTGAATTATAAGCACATGGGAACACAAACATAAGGCAAATATTTGTATAGAAAAGGCTCAGTAAGAACATTTGTATTTGAAATAGCTTTTGAGCATTTGGATTAAGAACCTAAACTGAGTGAGAGGGTTGAAGACAGATTAGACCAGAGGCAGTTGTCTTTCAGCAATATGCCTGGGTATATGCCATATCAATATGTCATAACCATAATGTTCATGAGTTCTAGAAATCATTTACACTGGAGAGAATATCTCTTGAGAAAACTGAAAGAAAAGATCAGATATTAGTAATTCCATTTTTTGAATCCTTCACATTTTTCTTCATATTAATTTGCCCATCTCCAGTTTTTAAACTGAAGTTTTAAAAAAAAAACAATAAATCTCATTACTGTCTGGCATTCACAACTGCCTTAATTAGCAGAAACTTTTTTAAGAAAGCATTATTCATTTATCTCTTTGGACACCTACATTACACAAAAAGTCTGAATTAAAGGCCAGGATAAAGGTTAAGTTGCTTGCAATTTTTGAAAAAGGTTAGATTCAGTGGTATTATTCTAACAAATTTCTGACTAGTCATACTCAAAAATAATCATATTTTATTTTCCCACATACATGTCATGATTTAACATAATACAACAAAAAGGAAAACCAGATTCTCTTCAAGAATTCATTCTCCCATCTAGAAAAAATTGTCAAGGTACAAGAGTCAGGAATGAACAATTCTTGCCTTCCCCTGCATTGGGAGCAATGAAAGCTCACGCTCCTTTCTGTAGGCTCCTTCTTCTGGATGATTCAGGCATTTGGCTGCAAGGCCAAGCACACTACAGCGGATCCACTAGCAGACATCCTAAGCTTTACTCTTCCTAAATACAATATGAACATGCTTCAACCAGATTAAAAGCTAGCAATATGGATGGAAATATTCAAATCCTGATTTTGGCATCCTTCAGTTTGCTGTTGGTCACTATCTTCACATACACATATCACATACAGAACTAACAGAACAAAAAAAACTTTTCAGTAGAAAACCAAAACTTTTGCAGTCTAAGCCTTATATCCACTGTGGTGGAAATAAAGACAAAAGATCTTTTAACGATATTGATAGCAATATTAAAAATGCAGACAGAACATGCTGCTACTATTCATGGTAAAGTACAGCTTTAAGTTCAAGTAAATCTTTCAAACAGGTCTACTGCTGGGTCCAGTACCTGACATGCAAGACAGAAAACATGGTTATGCTTTTGCTAGAACATGTATGGCATTTATAAATTAAAATATTTTCCCTAACAAATATCTTATCAGTAACATTACAGTAGTAGTTATCAGTGGGACTAGTAATATCACTAATGAAGATTAAAAAAAAAAAAAAAAAGTAAAAATGAACACCTGTCTTTTTCCAAAATAATCCAAATGAATAATATTCTGGATTCTGGGACAAAGCTTCCATGGTCTTTAATGATACATATGGGGCTCTCAGTCATAGGAAGATGGCCACATTTCTGTGTAGTACCAAGAACCCATTTACTCTGAGAAAAGAAATGGACACCTAAAACTAAAACCTTTTGTGCATAATACCTTTTCATGAAAAAGATGTATAACCCAATTTCATTTTGACAGAAACCACACATTGAAATGGCCATCTGAGGGAAAACGTTTCTATTAAAATTCCTTTGTGCTGTGAGGTTTAATTCTTAATATAACTAGGGCTATACTGTATTTAGGTACAAATGCAGTAGCCACTAGCTCATGCAGAACTTAGCACAGAAGTCATACTTACAGCTAGAGTCCTTAAAGAAAGAAATTGTCTAATGTGATATTTTGCTGTAGTTACAACACAACTGAAAGGCCAATGCCTACTTTCCTTCCAGGCAGAAAAGGGAACAAGTCCAGAGTAAAACAGCCATGTGGTAGTTCTTTCCAGGGCTTTATTTTAAACAGGCTGAATACACACCCTACTATAGCAAAGCTTCTGTCTATCTGCTTAGCCTTTTGAATATTTCCATCAAAGTCAATGAGAAAATTCACATGCTTTCAGGATGAAATAAGTGTGTTGAACATTTTATATCACTGAACAGTCAGTTAGAGCAATGAATAGCTTAAACATTTTGAACCTGATTCTCAGTAAGTGTAAATTGCTGTTATCCCCTGAGTTCATTTTAACCACACAGATTTACAGCCATTGAAAAAACAGGGAATTAAAAATTGTTTAAATGCAAGATATGGAAGAAGTGCAACTATTTAATCATTGTTTTCTCTCTAGGAAAGCAGAAAGAAAATTTAGAAAGTCATTAATAAGGCTATGGTTACACATTGCTTTGTGATAATATTCCATTCACTTACAGCATATAAGGTAAATATCCTATTAAAAGTGAGCTAATAGATTCTGTAAATTTCATAATAGTAAGATCAAGAAAAGTAGTTAAGCTATTAACAAATAAATAGTCATTTTATAGCTTTCCTCAGAGATTCAAAGACATTACAGGACCTAACAAAATATGAAAATCAAATAAAAGTGATTTGAAAATGGCATTATTTAAGCATTGAAATAAATAGTGAGCAGAACCATGCTAGAGAATATGATATATTCTGAATTTATTTCTTTCTTATTTTCTGATTAAATACACAAACTGGCCTCTACTGACATTTTTAAATGCTACTTTTAGAGTCATGCCATGCTTTAAATTATTCCATTTTGAAAGAATTGATTCATGACCAATTTATCTGATTTACTTCACTGCCAATGGGTACGAAGAGACAGAAATATTCTGTGTCACCAGCTGTAGGTCTGGGTAGAAGTCTGGATTATTTTATGCATAGCACCTGTAGTGCCTTTCAGTAATGAGAGCTCTGTAAATTAGCTTAATAAATAGATTTAACATTCAGCTTGCAATAATTATTGAATTTTAGACTACAGGAAAAGAAAAGTGTTTCTTGATTTGTGTTCTATAACAGGTTCTTGTGTGCTATAACAGGTTCCCTCCTAAGTATCATGAACACACACTTTGATCAGAGTCTCATTTAGTGTAATCAAATACGGGAATATAAACCAAAACTTAATTAATGGTTTCCCATATGGGGTATGTAAACTTTGAATAGTCCAAAAGATTATGACACAATAAAAAAATTGAATCTGTCTCAAATTCTGCATTTTAATATTCATTTTGAAAGATATCTTAATCTGGCATCAGTTTTTGGACCATCACAAAGTTCCACATGAAACTTTCCTTACAAAAATTGCTCATTCCCATCAAACAGAGTAATGATCTAAAACAGTAAATTCATCCAGCAAGGTGAACATTAAAACATCATATAGTTAAACACAGATTTAAGTTATTTCTCTTTTTGTATTTTCATCACATACTGCTTCATAATAATTTGCAAGATGAATACAGAAAAAATAGAAGCAAGAACTGTAACTTGGAGAAAATGCACTTCAGCACTTTCCCTCCATCACTACGTATGCAAGCACTCTTTAAAATCTTCAAATTTATCTGTAGTGCTCATTTCTGATATGCAACCTACAAAACACTGTATCTGTGAGCAGGTAATGCATTTAGATTGATTGCATTTTTCTTGTTTTAATTATAAATTTGTGCTCCTCCTCTCAGCCTAATGCATTCGTTATGTGTCTTAGTCATACCTGTAGATTTGAAATAATTGCCTTTGTTGTACAATTAGAAATGACCAAGTAAAAATCTAGGAACTACTACTGTATAAATAATATTAGTCACTGTAAACAGAATCTTCATTTTTATTCTCTCTCAGCTTTGGGGAATTTCAGGATTTACCCTGTTCTTTTTCTGAATAGGGTACTTCCTTATGTGAAAGTAAGAATGGCAATTAGATCAATTCAATGAAAAAACTAGGTTGGCAAGGAGAAGCAATTGAAAGAATATGTAGAGGACTTTCAATAGCCTAAAATCCCACTGTCAATGATTTAGCTGTTTCAGTTCACAAGCCTGGGAGAAAGAGCAACTAGTTGTACTGTTTTGGACACTTTGTCCATTCGAAACCATAAAGAGACTGTGTGTTTTTTCTGAAGCCACACATAACTGAGCATCTTGCTAGTATCAAGGTAAACACGCTATAATTATGCAACCAGTGATCTAACCAGGAAAAGCATGCTGCACCCACAGAAGTCCCCTCCTGGAAAGTTCAAGAACAAACTCATTTGCAAAGTTTCTTTATTAAAAGCCCTCGCTGGCACCTGCCATAATGGAACTGCAGCAGCCTTTAAAGCAAAAATATCTCACCCATGTAGTGAAAAAAAAAACCCGACAAAGTGCCTTTACGCCCAGTACTGTCATTAGAGTTAGGAAAGTATTGTCGTCTTTATAAATACGTGGCTATGTACAATTTTAAATGAGCTGAGAGAAGGTGCAAAAACTTTTGAGGTAGACCCATTAGTATTAAAATTGTGTTTCATAATCACCACAAATATTACCGTGGTCAAGTGTGATTTGCATGCTGAGCTGTTGATTTATTTTTGGGGGGTTTTTTACTTTTTTAACCTAAAAAAAAGGTAGAGCAGCAACTGGGAACAAAAATGGTTTTCTCTTGACTCGTTTACCTACATGCTGAGAACAGTGGAGGAGGTAACAAACTGAGGCCAGGGATGAATGCAAAGGGTAAAAATATCAAAACATATCACTAGGTCCTGTTACTTCTTCCCAAAAAGGGAACAGAGTGGCAAGCAGGAGGTGAAGAAAGCAACAGATGGAAGTTAATCAGAGAGGAACCACTTGAGGAAATCCATATCAGGCATGAAGGCTTCTTACTACACCTGTGAGGTTTGGAAATATCAGTAGCTCTGTCTCAAATCATGCAGAAGAATTTCCACTAAGGAGATGTCCCCAGTGGTGAAGCAGCTGGAGTTTAATGTAGGGGAGACACACACACCTCCCATCTTGTGATGCCAGTGACCAGACGATGTAGAAGTGACACATGTGAGGTTGAACTGCAGAGTCTGAGCCATCTTGGAAGATTCCCTGCTTGGCCATTTGCTGAGGAGGAGTCCTGGATGGCTCCAGGGACCAGGACATCTGGTGGTACCATTCTGGACAGATTTCTGAGGAGCTTCTCAGAGGGATAAAGGAAAGCTGAGGGACTGCCACTCATCCTTACACTGTTGATGAAAAGCACACACTTCTGATACCAAAGAATGGAGAAGTAATCTCTGCGAAATGGAAGTGTTAAGTATTGGAGTATGGTCTGAGGCATGTCCTCTTATTGAAACTACTGGAGCAACAACTAACGAGAAGAAACAGTGAGAGAAACCACTGACAAAGTTATGATTATTGAATGACAGCTACTGAGGAAGGTTGCACAGGTATTCCAACTATGTGTTTCAGGTGCTTGTTTATATGCAAAGATTAAAGCACATCTACGTGTCATATATTCTCATCTCAAGAAATGGCACAATGTGCTATCACGGCAGTTGAACCCTTTAACTCTTTTTTAAATTGCTTAGAGAATTTTGACCTATACTTTATCAGATAAGCAACCTGAAGAGCACAAAACTGTTTTATTTCTGTTATCTCCTCAACACAGTCCACAGACATTTAGGCTGTATCAAGACTACGTAACGTGGGAGCACTTCTGACTTCCTGGACTTGCGCACTAAAAATGGCCATACTGCCTCCATCCTTGGGGATGAAAAGGGGTGGTACCTGTTGTTGAGATCATGCTACAGAAGAAGGATAACCTTTCCACAGAAAAGAAATTTATTTGGAACCATCTGGTGACGAAGAGCTGTCCTGCCTCTGCCAGATCCAGCATATAAGTGCAGCCAGAGTTTAAATTTTATTCTGCTTTTATACACAAGACTCTGACTTAACACAGGTGATACTGCTGCTATTTGTACGCAGTAACACTACACTCAGACTTTGTTTCAGTGGAGTACATCTGTACTTATAGCCTTCTATATGCCAATACTCTAGCAAGGTATGTTCAGAAATTACATTGAACATATATTCACTTTAACAACCTAACTACTTCTTCCAGATATCTTGCTTGAAACTGCATACATATTCAATATGTAGAGAGGATAGTTTCCATATTTCATGGGCAGATTACAAATTTAATCTTCATGATATGGGGATTTTGTTCAGGGATCTGCCAAGCAACCATACATCAGGATTTTATTTTCATATATTGCAGCTCATTTTAAACTTCGAATATTTAAAAGACTGAACTTCTGACAATATGTCTCTGATTGTACATTTGTTCCTTGGGGTTCTTCAAGGCTGTAAAGTATAGCTCAATAAAAAGCTTAATATAATTGTATGTTGCTCACCATTTAGAAAACCAGTAAATCTAATATCTTAAGAATTCTAAAATTATGGATTAACCAATTCCATAACTCTTTCTGTACCAAACTAAGTAGATTTTTTTCATTATTATTATTTCACTGAGAGTATCTTCAAAGACATAGAAGAGCAGATCTGGTCTGTTAATTCACTTTATGCAGAAAACTGCCTTATAGAACATATAGCATTCCTGTGAATTTTAATTGATTTAGTCTGATGTACTACCAGAAGACTAACACCATTATACAGATACTTTGAAGAGCAATCAATCAGCCAGTGCTCCAAGTGATCAGGAACTGAGCTCTGGAATCTTTCCCCAGCAGGATCACAGCTTCTGCGCTTCTAAATAAAAGAAGGGTTCTTATTGCTTCTCTTGAACAAAACGATAAAAATAAAATACAAAATACAAAAATGAAAACCAAAATCCATTCCAGTTGGAGGAAAGTGAGGAGAAAAATCACTAGATTATTCAGTGAGGCTCTCTTGCTTACATCTTTTCATTCTGAACAATGTACTCAATCTCTGCATTATCGTATTCACTATACATTTTCCCGTTTGACTGATTTTCAAATGGAATCACTGTCATATAAGGGCACTAGACAGACTTACTATGCCTTTTCTTCTAGCTACTGCATTACAAGTCATCTTTTTTTTTTTTTTTGCATCCCTATTTTATCTTGTCTCTGACCAGTGCCACCACTATTCCTAATTGCACTTAGCACTTTGCATGCACTTGAGAATAGATTTTCATTATTTAACAGTAATTTTTATCCTAAGGGCTCATGATTTACAAAGTAGCTGCACAACACACTGTATACAGGAATATGCATATAGGAGTATAATAACAATCTTTGAAGTATTTTCTTCATGTTGTATTCAATATCCTACTCCCTATGACATCTTTGCTGCATTAGTCTTGATTCAGGACAAGAAATAGACAGGTCTACTCTCACCACAGTTTTCGAGAACTTCCTCGTATTCCATGAATAACAGTTGAAATACTTGATTTTAGAATAGCTTTTATAAAGTAACCAGCAGCTGTTACAAAGCTTATTCTGCTTTGTTAGCAAAACTGAAAACTGCAAGGATTAAATTTCAGCATGTCAAATACTTCTGATGCCAAACTATGAAGTAATCAGAGAAGTTATAAAAACAAAGCTTGTTAGGTTAAATAATTTTAATGCATGTTTACAAGTTTTCTTTTCAATTATAAGCCCCCAGTAAATACAGACCCACAGTCTTCCTATGTAACACTGGTGCTCACAGCTCTTGGTACTTGGAACTACAGAGCATACGGGTCCCAGATCAGTTCCTTCTCCCATACAGGAGGAAGCCATAACTTTCATACCCTACACTCTCTTATTCCTGCACTAGGACCCTAACCATGCCTTCACTTTACAGTCCCCAAGTAGGATTTTATCACATGCCACCGTTCTTTCCTATCATGCTTTCAAACTGGTACTCTCTCCATCTATTTCACTTCCTGGTTATATTCTTGTCACTGATAGTTGTGATCCTCTATGGGAAGGTATGTATCCCACAGCCAGAAGTCAAGACCTCCAGACACTCAGTTATTAGTCTGAGTTTGTTGAGTCTCAGAGATTTAGATTTAGAACCTCCACAAAGGCAATTGTTAATCACCGATACCTCTATTATCTAAAGGATCTACCCTGCAACTAAGGTGACTTCTCCACATGGGCAGTGGGATCATATGGGTATGTTTCCTGTAATACCATTTCAGGGCTAAAATAGACTGGGAAGATTGTAGGGTGGACGGACCATTAGCTTTTATAAAAGATCGATAAATCAGTGGTGCCATATATTCCTTTCATTTCCCAGAATTTCAAAATCTAATCAGGATACTGTTCCTGAGAATCATGCCTGGACCAGACTAGTCCAATCCAGAATACTGAAAATAACAGTTTGTAAGTAGTTTTGGGGGCAATTGTATTTGCATATTTCAACTTTTCCCCAAAGACAGAAGCGCTAGAAATTTTTTGTACTGGAAGAAAAAAAGAAGATTGTGCTGTTTCATTGACTGTCTGCTGTACAACCCTAATAATTTTTAAAAGCATTAGTGAATTCCAGACAAATTTGATACAGGGGCCAGAATTCAACATTTCTGTACATATCTTTGGAAATCAATGACTAACAGCCATTTCAAAAAACAGAAGGGAAAGTTTAGTTGTGTTTGGCCATGGTCAACTAATCAGCTGGGGAAACAGCAACATAACAGAACAGATGTTAGTTGAAGGTAGTGGAAGTGTTCAGAGAACATGTCTGCGCTGTACACTAGTAACATGCCTGTGATGGTCATGGGTTAGAGCTCTGCCTATATTATTGATAAAATTTCTTATGGGACAAATTAAATGTGTAGAAATAATCAGAAGCTTTAGCCATCCTGATGAACTAATACATTTTATTCCTTCCATAAGTCTAATTTCAAAGTAGAAATTACAAGTGTTTACCTCTGATGATTTTTTTTTTATTTTTCCGTCAAATTTAGTGTCTGATATGTGCATAACATCCAGAAATTGTGAGGTGAAAGCAAGAGTATTCTTTGAGAATGAGCAGATCTGGTTTTACAAATCCAGAAGGATTACAAGGTTTTCTTAAAAAAAAAGTCTTTGTTCAGAAAACTGGCTGAGTCTAGCCAGGAGAGAAATAAAAAATATACTGAGATATTTTAATTCAGGTAAAATATTTTATTTTTTTAATTAGAAATCTGGGTTGGTACTGAAATATGATTTTCTCTTGAACGAAATATAAAACCACTCCGACTAGAAAAGGCTCACACTGCTTTATTAGGTGTGGATGCCACCTACTGGAAATCAATCAAGGCAGAAAAATCAAATCTGAGCAGTGCTCAAATACTCAAAAGAAAATGAGTAAATTACTATTACGTATAATCTCTAAATGAATAAGCCTGAGGTCAACATGTGGGCAGGCTCACTGACAAAATTAAAAACATGATACTACCTAGGTCAGTAACATAAGAGAGTGCTAGCAATTGCATATGCCAAAGCAAAGAAATCTGTCAATTTCCAACTTTGAACTCTAAACTAAATGACAGAAATGATCTTCTGTAATTGCAGAATTCTGAAGTGTTAAGCTGTTTTTATATGAGGGAAAATCATGCAAAAAATGTGACCACAGGAAACGTTTACTTATAGCCTTAGGCAAAGAACAAAGATATTTTCTGTGATGAGAGATGAAATAGACCTTCCAATCACGTTCGGTCAACAACACATTAGAACACATAACAATGTCTTTCTATAATAACTTAAAAAAGCATGGAGCTGCAGACTGTGTAAAATGAAGACACAATATTCCATCCAGACCAGAATTAGTAGGGTCTCTAGCATATCCCTAAGCAGCAATTAGACCAAATTACAAAATCTCTTCAATATAATTTATTGACTTGACTGGCAGCTAGTATAGCCACTTAATCAACAATCTACATTCTAAAGCAAAAAGGGTAACACACCCACTCAGACAACTGAGTGTCTCAAGTGTTCTAGTCTCCCCAAATTGTTACAGATAACACATAAAAATGCAATACTCTAGAAAGAAACAGAAATTACAAGAAGCAAGACAGTTCTTAGATACTGTAAACTTGCTATAATAGCTCAACTGAGATATAAAATTATAAAAAGCAACTGAAGTAAAACGTAACAAGAAATCCTGTATCAGATATTTAGCCAATTAAGAGTTAAGTTTCTTTTAGTAATACCCTAGAACTCAAAATTAAATAAAAGTATATTCACCGTCTGTCAGTTCCTTACCAGCCTCATCTAGAGGATTCTTGTCAGACAAGACTTCATTAATTTTATTCAGTATATACTTCAAGAAATAAAAATCTATTACAAAGAGAACTCTTGTTCCCTTAGTCTCATAAAATTTCAGCATTTTTGCAGTGCCATTGGCAAAGGTAGCAGTAAAACACAGGGGAAAGATTTGAAAAGTTATAGTATCCTGCTAAGCTATAAGCACATTCTAGTGGTTATTGCACAGGAAAAAGCCTTGTGAAATGCTGCACAAGCCAGATATATGCTGAACAGAAAGTGTAAAAAACAGTAAGTCTGGTCCTAAAACTATGCAGAATATACTTCAAAATTACTAACTGATCTCATATATGCAGTGACAGTGCATTCTTGCCAGCATAAGAGAACATGTATCCAGTTTCCATAATCTTAGCACAGTTATGGCAACAGCAAAACAGCTTTAAAGCAGGTGCAGAGTGAAAGTCCTTTTCTCTCTAAGACTGCATTCCCTGTGCATCAGTTCTCACTGATCTCAGAAAAAATTTTAGAAAAACCTACAGCAAAGTCAAGCCCCATGTCTCCTTATATAATGTTTTCAAGTACTACAGATGAGCAGAACAGGTCTGTACAAGTACCACAGAACACAGAGGATGCTCTGAGGCATTAAGTAAGGTCACTGTAGTTCAGGAAATCCAAGCAACAAATAGATCTGCAAAAGGAAAGAGGGAAAGAAAATTTTCAAGAAAATAAAAAAATGCAACTGTTGGGCTGGAAGAAAAAATGACAACTCCATGCCTTCAAGCCTCAAACACTACACTTGAAATTTAGACTCCCCCCCATCACCAAGCACTTTCATATCCTTGAACTTTATAAACCATATGTAAGACTTTATCACAAAACCCATAACCAACCTGAGCTACACTATTTTAGCTACTGCTAAAATAATGCAATCTGATCTACTAGAGAACTTCTCAGAACTGCTCTGCTCCTTGCCTTCTTCTCCATCTTAATTAGCATTACAAATACAGCTTGTCACCTGACTGTAAGTCCCCAGTAGTTACTAAATCTGCATTTACTTACACAGAAAAAAAATCTGAGTCCATAACCTATTTTGTCCCTCCTGCTTCTTCTTGGTCTTAACCTACAAAATGGTACATACATACACCTTTCAGACATCAAAATTAATTCATTTGCTATACTCTCAATTTCTTTTTTACTCCTCTCTCAGAGCACTGGTTAGAAAACTCCAGTTGTCCCAAACAGCTCAGACTAATGGTATATATTTCTAAGTCTTTGATATCTTCTGTTCCTCTTGTCTTTTCCTATCATCTGTATTTTTCTAGTTTTATTGTTATTTTTATCTCCCAGTTGGCTCTCCTTCCTTCCTTCCTTTCCCCGCCTTTTACTGTACTTTAAATACTTCTCTTTTTCATGTGAATGTTTGCATACCTGTAACTGTTATCACTTCTAAAAATTTCAGTTTTTCTCAGATGCTTTACAGGGAAAGCTTATAGTCACAAGCATCATACAGTGTAAAAGATATATATGTTTATTAAGTCTTTAAAACATCATTGATATGTTGCACATGATATTAGCTGTCTTCATAAAAAACAATAAAAACTTTCATTAAAAAAATCATATGAAAACAAACACAAGTTGGCAGTTGGCTTTCAGTGGTCATATGCCTGATTCAGGCCCTCACTGCACATACATACTCATCTGCATAATTAAACCTGGGTAGCAGGGATGGAGATCTCTTTTTCATCACAACTTTCAACAAATAGCTATGTCCACCTTGCTCTAAACTTTCTTTCAGAAAGAGGAATTTCTGGCTTCCTGTCAATGGCTAGATATAACAATACACAAAATTAACAACACATCTATTTCTTAAAGAGCAGCATTGATGCTTTTGATCAGATGAGATTTGGGACACAAAGGTGCTGCAGAGTCAGGATAGAAGTTCTTTACTTGAGCTGTTTTGAGAGTAGGTAAGAAATGCATCCAATGGCAATGCTTTTATTTTGTAGCTATTTCCCATAGAATTCTCTTATAGGATCCCACCTGTGCATGCTTACACCCATATAAATTTTAGTCAAATCACTATTTTAGCTATAAGAAGACCAATTTTACAGGAAAATAGTCTAAAAACATGAAACTAGTATACATATCTCACACATACACATACACACTTACATTCAGGGATATCTAAAGAGATCACAAAAAATATATAAGATCCTGGGTTAACTATGTCTGCAGGGATCGCTAACTACACCAAAATGTTTCCATTTTAGATTATCTAATCCTTCCTTCATTTCTTTGTTACTTCATGTCAGATTCTAATCCTGTTTCCTAAAATCAGATTTTTCCTTTAATATACATTTTAACAAAAAATTGTATTATTGCTTAAAAATATTAAAAAAAAATATTCAGAAGACCGAGAACATCAAGTAAAATGAAGAATTTAAATATTTCAGTTTCATTTTACAGCAGCACTGTTTTATCAGAAATAGGATCTGATTGCCTCATGTCTCCAATATTTAACATAAATATGATTTCCCAGAATGGAAAAACAGACCTCCACACCATACCCTATTTCAACAACAGCAAGTGAAAGTATAGCCATAATAGGCACCTGACCCAACAAAGAAAATGACAATTGTAGACACCTGGCTGACAACTCCTCTTGTTCATTTCATAACTTCGTAAAAATGGAAAAGAAATGTATAATTTACAACAATTAAGTTATTCAGGTTTCACTGTGGAACTTAAAATGAAAATTATGAGAGTCAATGAGCTGAGAACTACAGTGTTGTAGAATGTGGAGATGTGCAGAGCACAGACAGGAAGCTGAACAGCCCACCTTCAGCTAAGTGCTCTAATGATTAGGACAATTAGTTGCTAGTCACACAGTCAATGTCATGCTAATAAAACCAAATCCCATGAAAAGATTTGTTTTTATTCCAGTACAGAATGAGAAAATGGTTTAATGTTGAAAATTTACCTTGGTTATTCTTTACTGAAGAGTAGACTAAATGATAGTAAATTTCACTGTCATCCTGGACATTTTATCATTAAGTATTTCAGCTTCAATAGGTTATTAAAAAGTCTACATTTGCCATAGGACCAAAATATTTTGAAGAATGACTTCTTTTCAGTCCCCAACAGCAGCCACGGAGGTTTTTGTCACACAGCCCTGTTTTGAAGTTACGAGTACATTGTTTTCACTGAGCTATGCTGTTAGACAGTTGGCATTCAATTTGTAAGTCTACCCTGCTGTCACTCTTTAATGCTCCCAAGAACCAGACATATGTTCAGGTATACTTAGGGCATAATTCAACAAAATACTAAAGTGTATGTTTAAATCCACTGCTATGAGTTATGTACTTAAATAACTTAGAAGATAAGGGCTTTAAAGTATTTCTTAGCTTTTGTATGGACAGTATTGTTCAGCTTTTACATGAAATACATGCTTTTTCAAACAAATGTATTTATCATATCTTGTACTCTCAGTTAGCACTGTTGAGTATAAAGTGTGAAGAGTAAATACTATCTGTCATACTGTCAAATCACTGCCAAAAGCTGGATTTTTTAACCTCAAAAAAGTCAAAGCACAAACACTGAATCTTGATCAGCCATGAAAAGAAGGGATGTATAAAATAATGAAGATTAAGTCTGGACAACTATTAATTGTATTGCACTTACACCTATAGACACCCTGATTTATCTTTGATTTTGATACATATAACAAGGAAGGTAAGGAAGAAGTCTCTGGTGTCATAATCTTAACAGTCTAAACAGGGTCCTATGAAAGTAATTGGAAGCATTTATAAATTTATAGGAAAAAATATTCCTCTTACAGGTTTCTTCTGTTGTATTGGGTTTGTGGCAAAGTTTTGGTAGCATGCTCCACGTTGTGCGCCAAAAAGGACTGTGGTGTGTTGACTTTGGCTGGACGCCAGGTGCCCACCAAGCCACTCTATCACTTCCGTCCTCCACAGACAGGATGTGAACAAAATAATATGGGTCATGATAAAGGCAGTTTAATAAAGCAAAAGCAAAGGCCATGTCCAGAAGTAAAGGAAAACAAAAAATTTATTCTCTGCTTCCATCAGCAGGCAATATCCAGCCACTTCCCAGGAAGTAGGTCTTCCATACATGTCTTCTGGTTGCTCCAGAAGACAAAATGTCATAATAATGAATGCCTCCCACCTCCTCCTCCTTTCTTTTAGCTTTTATTGCTAAGCAGACATCATATGGTATGGAATATCCCTTTGGTCAGTTTGGGTCAGTTTTCCTGGCTATGTTCCCTTTCAAGATCCTGACCACTCCCAGCCTACTGCTGAGCGAGGAATGCTGAAGAGACAGCCGTGATGCTGAGACAGCACTGCTCAGCAGTAGCCAAAGCACTGGTGTATTATCAACACCTTTCTAGCTACCAATGCAAAGCACAGCACTATGAGGGCTGCTGTGGGGAAAAGTAACATCAACTCAGCCAGACCCAATACAACTGTAAATGGAGTTCTGGAAAAGATACATAGGGCCAAACCAAATGAAGGTCCCTATACCTCCAGCAGAATCAATACCAAGTTGGGTAACTGGGCTCTGTATAGAACTCATGGTATTAAATAGGTATCTTAGACATAAAGCATGGAGTTGTCCATTGGCAGAGTGCCCAGCTCACAGTTCACAGTGCTACTCATTCTCCTCTTGGAACTGTTTTTACTGCTCAACAAAGAACTCAATGAGCAGGGTGAGTAAACAAGTGAAGATGTCACTTTGGTCACTCTGCTGGTTTATTTATTGCTATCTTATGAATTGAAAACTTCCGAATTGTCCTACTAACCATAAAACTGTGGTTAAACCTGGTTTGCCATGGACTTATGTCCACTTTCCCATATGTTCCCTCTGCCTATTTTCATTGAAATAAAACCAGATCTCACTTCTGTCCTATGCTTATGACAATCCCACTGCAATTCTGTTCTCCTCTGGCAGTTCTCCATCCCATAACAGTAATGTCAGGTTCTCTCTACATACACATCCCCTGCTTTTCATCATTTAACACACTTTCATCACCAAATCCTCCCTACAGTACCCTCAGTTCCCTCTGGCAGTGGTTCCTCTGGCTTCAGTACTACTAGCTCCCTTCCTTTTTAGTACATGAACAAAGTTAGTCAAAATCATTGTAATGTCCCATGCCTGAGTGACATCTATTCCTTTGTTAAATGTGTCTGAAGAAGGCTATCAGGTCCAGAAGTTAGTAGGAGTACTGGCAGACATTGTGTCACTACATAGGCTCCAGTTTCTTAAAAGGTTACAAAAATGCTCATGACTGATTAGCAAATCCATGTTACTGGAGGCATCAACATTTGTAGATTGAACGTAGAGAAACATTCATGTCTGGAATATTCATGTTTCTCTAGGTAAAACCTATTTTCTGTTGCTAATGTACATTTGACACATGTTACAAATGGATTAATTCAAAATATTTTGATGCAGTGCTTCTGGGAAACTCTTTATCACATTGTATTTAATTATTCCAATGATTGGTGTATAACTGCACTGTAGTCTGAAATATCATCTTTTCTTTTGGGGGGGTTGCTTTTTGTTTTTTTTTCCCCAGAAACAATCATATGTATCTTTATATACACATATGCATGTTGGTAATGTATACTCAGTTCCCATACTATATGGATGCATGCTACAGGTATATCAGTTTCAAAGCAAAAAAATTAATAGATCGACTCCATCTTGAATCCAAACTGGTACTCAGACATGTTAGCCCAGTTAGTAACACTGCCTGCTTTCCAGGTTCGGCTTACAATGTAGTTTTGTGGAATTTTAAAACACATCTTTCTCTCATTTGAATAGGCAATTTCCTCATCTGAAAATAAATTACTCTTGAAGATATTTTGGTGAGAGAAAAAAGTTTCCAAGCATTTCTCATACATAAAATATATCAAGTCCACGAGAAATGTCTCAAACAGAACACTCGGCTTGTAGCAGAGGCTTTCAATTTTACCTTTTATTTTCTGTAATAGTTACAAGCAGTTTTCCCCTTCGTTGCTGCATTTGAATGGCATATTTCATTTCACACATCCATTGCTTTCTGCCCAGCACTGTAATTCAGCTAAAGGAAAGAGCTTAGTATCTGAAAATGTCAGCTGCCCAAAAGGTATTTGAAAGTCTGTGAATGTTAACCTTTCTAACATTTGCTTAAAGCCATCTGAAATTAATTCTCCTCCCTGCTTTCCCGTATCTAAATAAGTAGAAAGGACTATTCTAAGATGCCTATTTAAGCAGAAACTGATACGAAGTGTATGATTTCTTTGGGGAAAACAGGCCTCCTAATACATGTAAATAACTCCTATTCACATTACCAGAACTGCAGAGGACCGGATTTTCTCCCAAGATTTTTATTCAGTAAATTAAAGTCACGCTCGCCCCTCTCAGTTCCTCTTACTTATTCTTGTGAAATGTATATTTTTCTGATGTTCTGTGAACAACCTTCTCAATTCACTGTGCATAAAATTAAATTAATAGCTAGAGATATATAAATAGTTTTAAATAATCTTAGAGCTCAGGGCATTTGTTTTAACAACCGATTATCAATTCATCGTCAAGATTACTGTCAAAGACTTAAATCCTGAAGAAAACTTTGAAATTATTATAATTTCAAATAGAGCTTTACAGTTTAACCACAAAACACAACTGAACAACAGAGCCTCAATTTGCTGGATCATCATTAACATGAACCTGAGACTGTGTATTATATGTTTAATTGCTTCCTCTCAATATGAAGTAAAATGAAACTGCAGATCTGATTTAAAAAAAAAAAAACAACCACCATGTAATCATTTCAAAGAAACAAAACGGAGCTACAATTGTTTGTAAAGAATAAATAATGATTTTAAAATGATTTCTGCTTGAAGCAAGTAACTTTTTGTTATTGATACAGTATGTTCTCTCTATCACAACAGGGTTGTTAGAATTCTTCTCCCAGAAATAAATAGCTTTTTCTTGACATGAATATCTTCCATTTGGATAAAACGATATGAGTCTACGGACGCAAATCTGAATTTTTTATTTTTTTTTTCCCCCTCTGTGGTCTTGAGAAAAGGAAAAGTTACACTCTCTCCTGGTGATATATAATCATAGCCTCCAGCAGAAAGATTTCTCTGGGCCACATAAATGGTAGAATAACCATGGTTATCAGGGACAATATTAGGCAACGTGAGGTCACAACCAAGACTTACAAGCTCTACTTTTTTCCTTCTGAAATACTTAGCCTCCTCTTTTCCTTTCAAAATCACATCTGAACTCCATCTAGAACTCCACATCATCCATCCCATTTTCACACATCATTATCTTCCAAAAAAAATGCTAGAGCTTTATGTCTTGCCTCCCATATCCACTGTCCTACCACACATAGAATCATAGAATTATAGAACCATAAAATCATAAAACAGTTTGTGTTGGAAGGGACCTTTAAAGGTCTAGTCCAACCCCCCCTGCAATAAGCAGGGACATCTTCAACTAGATTAGGTTGCTCAGGGCCCCGTCCAACCTGACTTTGAACGTCTCCAGGGATGAGGCACCTACCACCTCTCTGAGCAACCTGTTCCTGTGTTTCACCACCCTCATTGTACAAAGTTTCTTCTTTATATCTAGTCTGAATCTACCCTCTTTTAGTGTAAAGCTATTACCCCTTGTCCTGTTGTAAGAGGCCCTGCTAAAAAGTTTGTCCTCATCTTTTTTATAAGCCCCCTCTAAGTACTGAAAGGCCACAATACGGTCTCCCTAGAGCCTTCTCTTCTCCAGGCTGAACAACCCCAACACCCTCAGCCTGTCCTCACAGATATTCCAGACCTGTGACCATTTTTCTTGCTCTCCTCTGGACCTGTTCCAACAGGTCCGTGTTCTTCTTATGTTGAGGGTCCCAGGCTGCACACAGTACTCCAGGTGGGTTCTCATGAGAGCAGAGTAGAGGAGCAGAATCACCTCCTTCGACCTGCTGGCCATGCTTCTTTTCATGCAGCCCAGGATAAGGTTGGCCTTCTGGGCTGCGAGTGCACATTGTTGTCTCATGTCCAGCTTTTCATCCACCAGTACCCCCAAGTCCTTTTTGGCAGGGCTACTCTCAACCCCTTCATCCCCCAGGCTGTACTGATACCGGGGCATGCCTCAATCCACATGCAGGACCCTGCATTTGGCCTTGTTGAATCTCATGAGGTTCACATGGGCCCACTTCTTGAGCTTGTCCAGGTCCCTCTGGATGGCATCCCATCCCTCAGGCGTGTCAACTGCATCACTCAGCTTGGTGTTGTCTACAAACCTGACAAGGGTGCACTCAATCCCACTGTCTATGTCATTGATGAAGATATTAAACAATGCGGGTCCCAACACAGACCCCTGAGGGACACCACTTGTCACCAACCTCCATCTGGACATTGAGCCATTGACCACTACCCTCTGGATGTGACCATGCAACAAATTCCTCATCCACCAAACAGTCCACCTATCAAATCCTTATTTCTCCAATTTAGAGGGAAGGATGTTGTGGGCGACTGTGTCAAAGGCCTTACAGAAGTCCAGATAGAGGACATCTGTAGCTCTTTGGAATTGGAATGTCTTGTCCCTTGGACAGTGGCTGTCAGGGCTGAGCTTCCAGATGCCAGGAAATCCCCCATGTTATGAAGTCTGGGAAAGTGTGAGATTTCACCATACAGAAACCAGTGCCTTGATCCTTTCTGGACTGCAGTAGTTCCTTCCATCCATGACAGTACTAAGTGAAGTTCTCTTCTGTGCCCGCAAAGTGGAAATTAAATAGCCACTCCAGAATGGAGCCAGGGAAGAAAGCTACATTAGATGTAGGGCGAAAGACTTGAGCCCCACATTAAAAAGCAAAGCAGAAAGTGATCCAACTTGTAGTAAATATTCTCAAACTCTCAGCCACCTGACCTGAAAATGTACAGGAAAGATTGATGGGTAAGCCCGATATGCAGACCTTCAGCTAAGTCTGATCCCACAAAGTCCCTGAGGTGTGATGGCTTATAAAAAAAAAAAATGGTATCATCCTATGCAGCTGTATCTTTCTTTCTCTGTCACACTTTTTTTCTCTCCCAATATAGCTAGCTTTTCCAAAAATATTGCTAGTTCTTCTTCCTTTTTATGGAGTTTCAAATGATGCCATCTAGAATAAATATTGCAATTTTGTTTCTAGTTATTTGCAAAGTAAATGCTGTTTAATCATTGGCAGAGGTGATTTGGCATGACATTTTCAAAATCGATTTATTGAGCTTTTTACACCAAACCAGTTCTAATCTCAAATATGCAAATGCCCATGATTGCACTGGTGAGTACGATCACAGAACCTATATGTTCCAGCTTACTGTGCTTTCTATAACTATTATTTATCCCCCATTTTACAGAGAAATGAAGTCCTGAAGCAAAAGTTTCTCTTCACCAGGATCCTGTATGTAATGTCAAAAGCAGAATTCAATAAAAAATCTTAAGCACACAAGAGAAAGAAGATTTAGAAATCCCTCCCCCCTCATCTCTTCCACTCTGCTTTTCGCCATGTGCTCCACCTACTTTCTGTTGATTTTGCAGCTCACTGTGTCCTTACACAAATTGATATAATTATCTATTTTGTAAAACACAAAAGGAAAGGAGGTGAAGTTAATATAGACCTTGTAGATCTTCATGTTGATACCAGGATCACAAATAATGTAATCATCATCATCATCATCTTGCACTGCTTCTAAAAGATGCCACCTTGCCTCTGACTTGTCCATGACTTTCCCACTTTTCTTTTTTGCCTTCATGGGGCTTGTGCAGCCGGGCAGCAACCTGAACCTGAAAATTAACTACTGCTAAAAGAAACCCTTCAAATATATCAGTTTTAACTTGCATTCGTTGCCTGATCCAGTTCACCACACGGTCAGCTGAATGTGCCTGCAGGTGCAAAGCTTGCAGCTGTGCTGGGCAGGGGAGAGGAAAAACTGTGTCTTTTGGAAGCCGTATCAGTTGATATCAACTTTAAACTTGACAGTCCAATGAAAGGTGCGGTAAGAAGAGTACCAGTCACATATTTTTAAATAGTAATTAGGAAGGACATGTATCCAAGAGGTGTAGGAAAACATGGTTAGACATTGGCATCTCATTACAAGCCTAATTAAGAGCCCAATATAAATTTCAAGTGTGAAAATCTGTTCAGTCTACTGAAAATGATGTGATATTTAATCACTCTGATGTCACAGTGATACTAATAAGCTCATGTGTGATGCTTATTTTATTGACTAAGTATGTAACAGAGATTGTTATGGGCATTGGAAAACCTCTAAGCTCTACTGATGAGATAATACTCGTAATGATTATGGAAGGCAGACAATCCTTTATCTTCATTTGGCTGCTCTTGCTTGGGTTTTTTGAACACTGGACTTTGATAATATCAGCAATTACAAGATGGTTAGAATCCTGCCATCCTTTCTACTTTTTTTATGATAAAATCACGCTTTCCACACATAACTTCAGCATAATTTTGTTGTAAAATGTAACCTAAATGATCTCAAATCCCTTCTTAAACTGATATCTTCCAGAAATTCTCCCAAAGATTTTTTCATCCAACATACCAACACCAGATATGATTTTGCATCCTTCCAAGAATACTTTCTTTTATGGTGAAATGTCTGTCACCAGGTCTTGAAGTCAGTGCATGCTCTGCTTTGGAGACAAGTCCAATGAATCAGATTCTTAGACAATAACTTCTGATAATGACTGTATACTTGTGAAAAAAAATTATATGGAAATATGTATGATAGAGCTGAATAACTTTTTTAATGTTGGGTTTTTTAGTGATCTGGAAATAAAGTCATTTTACAGTGAAAATGCTTTAAAAACTGCTGAATGAAAAAAAAACTGAAAAAGCTATGAAGAGTTCTTTGAAATCTATTGTGTGGAGAAACTGAAATGGTCCACATAATTTTGAGTTGTCCGTGTTTTTTGCTAAAATTAATAAAATCAACCAAAACTGTAAAATAGAAGTAATTTCAAACTGAGAAATTATAACCTTTAATTTTGAAAATGTCAAACTATTTTATTCTTTATTTCAAAATCGAAAGTTTAGCCAAATTCATAAAGATTTGCAAAATTCACTACTACTGAGTTTTCTTACTTTATCAGAATAAGTTTGGAGAAAAAATTGCACTCACTTTTAATACTCCATTGTATTAGAATATTTACTACTCAACACTATTAGGTACAAATTACAACCTTGTACAACCCAATACTCCGTGAAAGAAACAGTGTCGGTAAAATTGAAATGTGAAGTACCGTTGTGAACTGTGCACCAAATGATGAACTATTTTGTATAACCAAAAGTGAATCAGTTTTTCTCCATAAAGAATTATACCAAGAAGGGTAACGGACTGAACACTTGGAGACAGCAAACAAAATAACAAATGACCTTATACAGATTGTCTTCAAATTTCAGGTATTTTCAGATAGGCTTGGCTAAAAATATGGGCAATTTTTGTGAAGTTCTCCTTGAGTTCTATCTGAAGAAGACAATCATAAAATATTAGATAAAAGACATGATTCCTGTTTTATGGAGTTTCATTTCAGAGCACTCAATATGTTAGTATTGTATTTAGAAAAAAATTTTATCTCCTAACTTCTGATACTGATATCAAGTAAATGACAGAAGTTCCCAGCTGTTACCTAAACTTCAAAACACAGAACTAAACACTTTGGATCACAAAAACTTTGCAATAAATTCATACACTCACATACTTAAAAACACTGGAAACTAGAAATTTCTGCTAAGCTTTTATTAAACTCCTTACCAAGAATGAAGAAAAAAGAAAAAAAAAAAAAACAAAAACAAAAGCAAAAGCAAAACAAAACCAACCCCTTTAAAGAGATATAAGGCAGTCCCTGTGTTCATCCATATATTTCTGCACACATTAATTTTTTATGTTTGAACAAGTGAGGATAAAAAATAAAACAAAACAATCAAAGCTTTCTCAAATTAGGACGTATCAGTTAAAGATTTTCCCTAGACTATGCAGTGCTGCAAGGCAGGCTCCATGCTGTTAAAATCACCTATTCATCCTGTTGGAGTATAAGTTTGCACTAACACTTCCAGTATAACATAAAGCTATAACATAAATGACACAAACTTTCAGTCAATCCTAAGATACCCAGTCCACTTTCATCTGTTGGAGAACAGATTTTCATTTTTAATGATTTAACAGTGCTACTCTCCTCAGAGTTTTAGGGAAGAAAACATTCACTTCTGATACGGTATTGGGGTCCTGTGGAGAGTAGAAAAGATGCTCGTTGAGATCTTCCAACTCAGGCATCTGTTGTGGACTGGGTGTATCAGGACTCAGTGATCCACATGACACCTTCCTAGCCTGTATTTTCATACAGTAACAATAATTACAGTTGCATAGCCAAAGATTGAGCAAATATCATGTAAGTAATAGGACTGAAGTTTCTGTTACTGCCAAAAAGATGCAAATTTTGTAAATTTGGCTATCAATAGGGAAAGGGGTAGAGCTCACATATGAAAGACCTGTAAAGCTTTAAATGAGTACATACAAGAGAGATTTACTTGCAAATAAAGAAGTAATACATCTGTTCTGAGTCAGTCTTTGTGTAATATATATGGGACACAGAAATTTTAGAAATTTGTCAAAAGAAATTAAATCAAACATCTCACAACAGATTCTTTCCTTCAACTTCTCACTGTTTAATTGACCTTTTAGCACCACAAAGTCTTAGTGTAAAAGTTTACAAAAACACTGAGTCATATATTTTACATTATGGCTTCTGGAACACTGCAAATGAGGTTAGAAGACAGTGATGCTGAACTAAGTTGAAACCCAATTTCAATGTACATTAGTGTACAAAAATTTTTTCTACTAGAGACATATTCATAATGAACAACATAGTGCACATAGTTCAGTGCGAATGGACACAGCAACTAAAATGTTATAACAGTATCATTGGGGAATCACAGTTCTTCTGATGAAGTAATTGGAGGCATTCTTATCAGCTAAGCTTTATTTGGAAAACACTGTAATTATATTGTGATATATGAAAGTAGGTTACAGAAATTAACTGATACATTTACTTTCAGAGTTTTTAGTTAAACCCTCCTAATTTAATAGGCAGATTAAGTGAGTCTACACAAAGGAAACTAATGTGATGTAATTGGCATTTACAGGTGTGGTCACATGTCTACACTTAACAATAGGAAAATTAGGCTAAATTACTGAATGCTATATAGCACTTATTTGATTACTAGCCATTAATAATAATTTTCTTATTTTAAGTAACTTTTATTTCTGTAGTGCCAAACTTCAGACAAATATTACAACTCTCTTTTCAACAAGTGGAAAAAAAGGAAAACCTGGGGAAGTACCTAGCAATTGAGGATATGACTTTTCAGGATGAAAACTAGTTACTTATAGCATAATTTGAACCGACCTCCTATAACCTGTAGCCTTCAAACCTGTTCTACAATATCAGCCTATACATATGAAAAATGTAAAATTCCTTAATCACAAAGAAGCTAAAAGCAGGATGACATTACAGAGCAACAATCGGTTTGCTGGGGGACAAGGAGAAATGTCACAGTTAAGCTTCTGAATTCTTACTCCTGTCTCCTTGATAATTATTTTGTAACTTCACTACTGTTCTGTGCTTTGTTCTTGCAGGCTTCCTAGAGGTTTAAAGTTCAGTTTAGATTACCACACACTGGTACTCATAATCGCCATGGGCTTCACATCTGTGTTAAAAGGAAAAACAGTCAGAGGCCATCGTGTGAGCTGGAGAGGGTAATGGCTTCAAACTAGAAGAGGGTAGATCTAGATTAGATATGAGGAAGAAATTCTTTACTGTGAGGGTGGTGAGACACTGGAACAGGTTGCCCAGGGAAGCTGTGGATGGCGCATCCCTGGAAGTGTTCAAGGCCAGGCTGGATGGGACTTTGAGCAGTCTGGTCTACTGGGAGGTGTCCCTGCCCATGGCTGGGGGCTGGAACTAGGTGATCTTCAGTGTCCCTTCCAACCTAAACCATTCTATGATTCTGTGATTCTATGTAGAAGTCAGTGGAGGTAAAAGCTAGCCTGTAAGATACTTCATAGGCCAAATAGGCCTTATATTTCAGGTGTACATTGGAGGATAAACTGACAGTTATTTCTATTGCAGAATTTTCCTGCCTCATGTCTTGATTAAAGTCTCTATTTGGAAAATAAAAACAACAAAAAAACCCACCATAGGAATCTCAGTTTGCTCGTTAGGTCAGAAAACATTTTTGTCTCTCTTTAAGTGATAGTTTACAACTAATAAATCATAACAAAACATTTCCCTTGAAAACAATTTGTGCAGTGAAGCAGTTAGCTACAACAACCCCTTAGCTAAAGACAGCTGGGTTTCAGACTCTGCAGTTTTAATTAGTAAATCAGCAAATGTCATCTAAAATATATTAAAAAGATATCTCACAATTAAAAGTAATTGCATTTCTTTGGAGGCAAAAGCCACATATTTATACTTAGCCATTAGAAAGATTTTTCCAAGTTAGTACACTAAAGAGGACATCAAAAGCTAAAAGCGTTAGACAACATGAAAAATGACGTCTCATTCACTTGCAGGAGATTCTTGCACAAAGAGGTCTGTTTATAGAGAAGAAATAAATGTAGCATATAGGAGCTCCTAAAAATGATTACAAGAAAAGATCCCAAATAGCCCTAGCAAATTTTCAGGTATAAAAGTCTCTCAGAAGATGTAGTACTTAAAGATACTTAGTTCTGCATACATATTGAAGAAATAACTAGAGTAATCAAAAACAGTGTGTCCCCTTTGACTAGAGAAAAGAAAACAAATTACTGATGTATTGAACAAAGACTAAATCAAGATGTTGGGAGCCACTAACCAGTTTTGCCATTTTACTCCAAAATTAATAATTTTGACAAACTTACAAAAAATAGATGGAGTTTTCAAAATCTGATTATAGAAGCCTAAGTCCCACTGAAAGTCAGTGTGACCTGTGCTTTTCAGCCACTTAGATTTTATTGAACATATTCCCTTTGTACAAGTATGTGTCTCTTGCCGTATCTATTCTTTTCTGCAATTACAAAAAAAGAATAATGTAGATGACACAGACAATCAGAAAAGAAACTGTAGAAAAAAAATCACTTGGAAGTGTAAAAATAATCCAGGTTATAGATTTTGGATGTTATATTTATGTCACCATACTAATAAAGTGTATGCGTTCCAGACTACTGCAAAATTCTGTCATGAGTGGTACTTTTAACCATTTCCATTCACACTGCATACATACCATATCCCAAACTCCATGGTTGTTCAAAATGAGACTTCATATACTACCTAATCTCTCTGATCTAAAAAAGATTATATTCAAATTATATTCAACATTATCACTCCAAAGACACTCAACTCAATCTAGTTCAACTTTCCTCTTAGAAAAGTTCTCTGTATAAAAAAAAATGTCCGTCCTTTGGATTTTTAACTTACATCTACAAGAAAGGGCAAAATTAGGTCAAATAACTTCATTTATCAAATTAGATGTTTTTAAATTATTGGCTTGGAAATTCAGTGATGAAAAATATTTTCAGCCCTCCCCAGAACTTTCCATCAAAGAGCATGCTTTTATGCTAGCAAAACAACAGAAATGCAGCTTCTGTCTTCAGAGAGTTATGAAAAGGTTCATTCAACAGATCTTTTGATTTTATGCTCAGTAATGAAGGTGTGCAATTTCATAAGTGGATAATACTTTTTCCCAAAACCTGTGTTGCTTCTCTAGTTCCGGTTACATCTATAGTATATAGCCTTTAACAGCAGCTATTTCTTTTTTTTTTTTTTTTTGCTGACTTGCTGTGTAACAAAAAACTTTGGGCTCTTGGTCATGTACAATACATATATCACTTGCTGTTAGCAACAGGTTGTGAAATTGAACATTTAAAGGAGTTTTTGCCATCACTCCCACCATTCAACATGCTGCAGTTGTAGATCCACAGCAAAATTGTCTTCACTGTATTAAAGTAATATTAAACCTTGAGTTTATAGGTAAAAGGCAGAAGTTTTATTTTAGATTGTCATATTTTAAATTTTTTGAAAAAAAAAAAACCTGAAAGGAAACTGGGAGGGAGAAATACACAGGCTTCATAAATATAAAATATATATTTTAAGGATTTGAGCAGTAGTTTCTGCAAATGATGTCAAGGCTTGTCACCATTATTAATCCATGAAGGTAAACAAGGCTGGGGAAGGAAGTATAACTAACTGCCTTCTTAATGACCAGAGAGAACAAAGAGTCTGGTTTTTTAAAAGGACATTTAATGTGCAACATCTCTCTTTTGCTCTTAGAGTTGGCTACTTCATGATTTTGGTGTGTTTTTTTCCTCTATGAATTGTAGTAGACCCTGTAAACTCAAAGACAGAATGATAAGCTTATAAATCTATCTCATAGAAATGTCAATGAATCATACCGTATATTCTAACAATGCATGTTTTGACCTCAGGATATTTCAGTTTTCTGCAGAGACCTCTTCTACTCAGCATGCTTCTTTTAGAGGTCTCAGCATATGAGTAGAATTTATAGCTGAAGTCTCTTTTTTTTTTTCTCTTAAAGACTGTGATACTGTGAAAGAAAAACTGTAATACCTAAAACACATTGCAGACTTGTGCATGAATGAGTGCTGCGTTTTCTTCTCATTACAGTCCGATTTAATTTTAAAAAAAAAACAAAATAAAAACAAAACGAAACACTTTTAAAGGAAAACAGTTTCTATTGGATTACAAAGAAAAAAAATAAACTTGGGACTTAAGACTTATACAAGAAGCACAACAGTGCATAGTTTAAAAGGTCATTATTACAATTCTTGATTGCCATATGAGACACAAGGTCAATGACATTCAACCTTCATTTATTCATTAACAGCAACATGAAACACACTCTGAAGTACCTCCTTGCAATTATATCATAATCTGATTTTACACTCAGAAAAATTAATAAAAAACATTCTTACTAAAAACACACACAATAAGCTGGCTCTTTTTAAAGCATATTCTGAACTCCTATTAATGCTACTAAAATTGATAAAAGTTCACTGAGAAGAAAAACATACCCCAGCACAGAAAGTGGCCTTGCTATCTGTGAAGCATTGCACAAAGCGACAAGAGACCAGCCTGATAGGAAGCACTGTGAAACACAGTCTTTTATTGTCACCCGTGCAATGCATGTTGTTGAGTTCATACTGATGTTTTAATTGTATCTGTGCCCCTTTCAAGTGATGGTATTAAAAGACTTATTCTACAGCATCCCACAATGTATAATAAGCATTCTTAATAATGCTACCTTACAGCCTGTGTGATGTTTGATGATATTTCCAGCTTCCTTTAATCACAAAGTCAGATACAAGTATAATTCAGAAACTTCAACCAACCAGTTAGCACTCATAGTCAACCCAATAAATACCAAATTACAAAGAGATGAAACAAATTAAGTCAGATATTAAATTCAATTTTTTTTCCACACATGGACCTCAAATATTAAAAATGCAAAGGAAGGCAGAGAACAGTAAAATGTTCACCATAAATGGTTACACTAGTATTTGTAGCATGGCCACTCACACTTCTTTTATGAGAAGAATGTGTTCCTTCCCTCAGATCTATTCACAACCCATCAGCCAGAACAGTGCTATAGGTTTGTGGGATCACTAAATGAATTCAGCACAATAAGTAAACCAACTGTAGAAAACTTGCAGTTCACCGCAGAGCACACAAAAAGCCTCACAACATTCCAAAACCAAGTGCACAATGGAGGTGGCAATGGCATGCGACGGTTTGTATTTTGTAAAAAATTACCAGAATATCACAGTTTTAACAACTGCTTTGGGCTGAATACTTTTCTTCACCAATATTTTTTTTTTTCTCTAATAGCTGTATGTTTTCTTTCTGCCCAGGAGAAAAATGAAAGAAAACCTTTATTTTTAAAATATATCATCTCACAAAATAAATCAATGACTAGGGATTACCCAAATTACTTTAACTGTGTGTTGATTATCTCATAAGATTATATCTTCTTCTCATATTACATTCATATAATAACTATATCTAAAAAATAAAAAGAAAAAATATGCAGTAATTCATAGAATCACTCAGTAAAATTTAGCTGTTGGAAGAAATTTCCTGTGTACTCAGAAGAGAAATTAAAATAAATGTGAATAAATCACTTAACTCTATTGTGTTTAATTAGGTATAAGCAGATCTCATTAGTAATTTTGAACTATTATTCAACTCTGGTTGTGAAAAAAAAAACACAAAAACCAACCAAAAGCTATTATTACGGAATATTCAAAGGTAGAGCAAGTGTATGTTGCCTAGACATTCAAGATGCGGCTTATTCTGATTTTGTACCTGCAAGAAAAACTGAGTTTTCCTTCTTAAAGACACAGGGATGTTTGGCTTTTTAAAATTCAATGTTTGCTCATAAAAAATAGGAAATGAATAACCTTTCTTCAAGCAAATTATGTTTTTGAATTATGGTTAAAATATGCAAATGTTCTTTGGCAAATTGTCTTAGTATATGCAAGTACTCTTTTTTTTTCAACAACGTATAATATGCTCATATGTTATAAAAATAATTTTTACCAAATACTCTGCAGAGTAACCCTGTTTTCTAAAATTTAGTATAGAGCTGGCTGCATGTGTCTCCCTTAGAGTTTGGAAATACTTGAACTCGTGATTGAAAAATGCAAGGAATAGTTTGAAAAAATTATTGAAAATTTGAATCATCTAATTAGATCAATGTAGGAATGATATTAATTTATATTTTTATTTTTATTTATTTTTATTTATTATTATAATTATTACGTATATTTAATTTATATTCATTATATTTAACATTAAAATATTTAGTAGTCACACATTTCTTCAACCAGTCAAGCCAAAACCACTGACTGAGAAGAGCTTCAGAAGATGTTGAAGATGCTGAATGAACAGGAGAACTAAACAGCTAATGAAAGTGTTGAAAAATGTAAAGTAATATGCATTAAAAGAAACACAGCTGCTAAGTCATGCTGAGATCTATATTAACTATAACACATCAAAAAGTGATTGTAGAGTAATTATGGATAGATTTATTCTTGAAATCAAGAAGACAATCAGGATGACGGGATTATTAGAAAATGATTAAGAAACAAATATCACTAAAGAATCACAGAATTGCAGAATGGTTGAGGTTGGAGGAGACCTCTGAAGGTCACCTGGGCCAACTCCCCTGCTCAAGCAGAGACACCTAGAGTAGGTTGCCCAGGACCATGTCCAGACAGATTTTGAATATCTCCAAGGATGGAGACTCCACAACCTCTCCAGGAAACCTATTCCAGTGCTCAGTCACCCTCATGGTGAAAAAGTGTTTCCTGAAGTTCAGAGGGAACCTCCTGTGTTTCAGTGTGTGCCCCTTGCCTCTGGTCCTCTCACTGAGCACCAAGGAAAGGAGCCCGGCTCCCTCTTCTTTGTATCCCCCCTTCAGGTATTTGTACACATTGATGAGATCTCCCCCTGGGCCTTCTCTTCTCCGGGATGAACAGTCCCAGCTCCCTCAGTCTTTCCTCATACAAGAGATGCTCCAGCCCCTTCGTCATCATCTTTATGGCCCTTTGCTGGACTGCCTCCAGTATGCCCATGTCTAGTTTGTACTGGGGAGCCCAGAACTGGACACAGTACTCCAGGTATGGCCTCATCAGTGCTGAGTAGAGGGGAAGGATCACCTCATGGGACCTGCGGGCAGCACTTCTCCTAATGCAGCCTAATGCAACCCAGGATATTGTGAGCCTTCTTTGTCACAAGGGCACATTGCTGGCTCATGTTTGACTTTGTCAGATCTGTCAAAGCAGAAAGCTGTTTTTCTTTTTTTTAGGTATTTACAAAAGCTAAGCAAGAGAGCCTACGCTACAAGGCAAGTAGATTCTCTGCTTCATGTTTCTTCTGGGAGTTCTGTTCCCAAAGGCAATGCTTTGGAAGACACTGGACTTTCAGTGTCTGGACACAGCTTTCTCCTACACTTCTGGGTTTCCTTTCAAAAGAAGACTAGGGTGATGTTCAAAAGACCAAGATCTGTAGGGCAAATCAAGCTCAAGAAATATATGAATCTTTCATCTCCTACACAAATCCAAGGAAACAACTGAGTTTTTGTAATTATTAATAAATTTGTCTCTTAGGTTGATCTTGCAGTTAGGTACGCAGGGACCTTATATAGGTAAAATACAGAAAAGGATGCACAACTTTAAGTGCTTTCTAATAACTTCAGACAATTCCTTAGCAAAGCAGTGGAGAGGTTTTTGATGAGTTCTTTTCTATCTACTTAAATTTGCAATGAGTAATATGGAAATATGAACATTTTGCTTGTGAAATGAAATTTCACTACCTTCAAGATGATAAAAATTCCAAATACAAAAATTCATCAGGAAGAATGGAAACCAAAATATAATGGCATAAATATATGATGCTTCCTCAGCTCCACCTAACTTCTTCCTAAAATAAACAACATACGAATTCATATTATGGTCATACAAAATATTAAGCTTATTTAATTGTCTACAGTTACAACATACCTTTTAAGTCCCTAGCCAACTCTCATTTCCTCATCTCATGCACAGAGATGAGAATCAGTAGTAAATTATGGGAGATATAGCAGCTTTTCTGCATTATAGGAGCTGTAGTTCTGTATTTATGTCAGACATCATGTCCTCTAAATTAAATAAGCAATTATTCTCAGTGAGATATCACTGGTGCCCAGTCAGTAGGTTATTTCTGCCCTTCCATTCTCACCAGGAAATGAATTACTGTAAAGGAAAAGAAAATGTATTTGTCCAGAAAAATGAAGGAATGCAAGGAGTAACCTGAAAATGCAGAGACCAGTGTGAGGTGATCACCATGACTACAACAAGCCAGTAAAAATATTTGTTGCGTATTACAATTCATGATTTTTTTACATGGTTTACAGCTAACTATCTTTTCAGACTTCATAGTTTGATAATGCAAGTTCTATTTTTAATATAAAATAATATAACATTATTAAATTATTATAATTTGAATTTCAGATAAGTTCCAGATAGTTTTATTTTTAGGCACTTTCTCCTGATAAAATGTCATTCTCTTCTAAAATGCAGCCCAGGAGGCTTTTCAGCCTTTGCTGCAAGAGCACATTGTTAGCTCATGTTCAGTGTGTGTTCACCAATACCCTGAGGTCTTTTTCTGTCTATCCGTTTTCCAAGATGGCCTTCCCCCAGCATGCATTGGTGTATGGGGTTATTCTTCGCCAGGTGAAGGAATTTCTCTTTCTCCTTGTTGAACTTCATGAGGGCCCTGCTGGTCCATTTCTCCAACCTGTCAAGGTCCTCCTGAATTGCAGCACAAACACCCAGTGTATCAGCCATGCCTCCTAATATTTTGTCATCATCTCAGTTGAAAGAGGAAGGCTCCTCCAAAGGCAGTTCACCACATCTGTACTAGAACAAAATGAATGGTGTCCTGAGGATGCCCATCTCTCACCACTAAGTACTGCTGTGCTGAGATGACTAGCTTGTACTATACAGCAAAATTTCCAACTGCCAAACTTAGGCAAGGTGAACTTATGCTGAGTGCTTACATTGTGTGTCAAAATAAAGAAGTACGGGAAATCCGAAAGTGTATAGTTAGCTCATCAGAAATTAACTACACTTTTCTCAAACTTTCTCTTTTTAGTAGTGGGAGTCTTACATTGAATTCTAGTACAACATTTGTCACAGAACATATTTACATTTCATACAGTAAAGAAAAAAAAAAACCAACAGAAAACCCTCCCATTCTTATTTACCTGGTGTGGTAAAATATTTGTCCCCATCTCTCCTGTAGACCCCCTTTAGGTACTGGAAGGCTGCTATAAGGTCTCCCTGGAGCCTTCTCTTCTCCAGGCTGAACAACCCCAACTCTGTCAGCCTGTCCATGCTCCAGCCCTCTGACCATTTTTGTGGTCCTACTCTGGACCTGCTCCAACAGGTCCATGTTTTTTCTGTACTGAGGACTCGAGAGCTGGACGCAGTGCTCCAGGTGGGGTCTCACCAGAGCGGAGCAGAAGGGCAGAATCACCTCCCTCAACCCGCTGGCCACATTTCTTTTGATGCAGCCCAGGACCTTCTGAGCTGCAAGCGCACATTGTTGTCTCATGCCCAGCTTTTCATCCACCAGTACCCCCAAGTTTTTTTGGCAGGGCTACTCTCAATCCCTTCATCCCCCAGGCTGTATTGATGCCGGGGCTTGCCTGGTACTTAACTGCCTTCTAATTTTCAATTAGCTGTACTTGTGCCACATCAGAATGAATAATGTAGTATTTTCTTCTGCACTGCACTACCAATTCATTTTGCAGTTTCTTCATTGGTATATAAAATGCTATACTTTGTACAGCATCGCACCTTCTCCTGGCCTTTCCTTAGACTTCCCCTCTTTCCACAGCTGAGGATGTCCTCATTCTCCCATTGTACAAATGACAGCTTGGTGTGTAAGGACAGTAAAAAGGAAGTTGTCTAGGGAAGAACAGCAAGTATCTGAATCATTTTTCAAAAGATGGAAAAGAAAAAGAACCATACTGCTCCACTGGGACCTTGCTGCTGCATCTCTTCCTAAAAAAAGGAAGCCACTTTGCCTGTGTATTTCTTTGACAAAAAACTGCATGGTTCCTAAAAGATAAGTTTCGCTCTACAGGAAGTCTGTTCTTTTCTGTGAGGTGAGGTTAAAAAAAGCAGTTCAAAGAGTGTTTACCTCTTGATAGTCTACAGAGTGTGTTCAAATTTCTAAGATCTGCTGTAATTTGATGACTAGAATCATTTGAGGACCTGATCACTTCTAGGTAGAGACTGCCCTGAGTGAAAAGGAAGCTAGAGCATCTCTAGTCTCTGTTGCAGGCATCATCTGATACAATCCATTTGCTCTCAGTCCTGCAATGTGCTTGCAGCCATTCAACTGCACAGTTTCCTCTTCCCACACTACCTTTTCAGAGACCCTGCTTCCCCTCCAGAAATCTCAGCTCAAACCAGGGTTCCTGGCTGTAACTGTTCCTCTACTTGCCAGCTCACTCATTAACTGAGAAATCATTTGCCACAGCTTAAATCTTAAAAGTATGCAGAGAAGAGGGTAGCCTACTGTCTATTGCTGTCACTTACGTAATTTACTGCATGAGAGGCTATCCGTAGACTTAGAGAATCCAACATTTTTAATCTGAGGTGATTTTTAAGGGGATGGCAAATCGAGTTGTTTCTGTTTTCTTTTTCAAAAATCGCTATGCTACAAAGCAACTTTGTCAAGAACTGAAAAGGCAAAAGAAGTCAGACTTAAGACTGACACCTTAACTGCAAATAATACAGCCTGCCCAAGTGCTGCAGTAACAACTGGTGTCTGCAAATCTGGGATTTAACGAGCCAATTTTTTTGGATGCAGATGTGGAAAAAAGCAATACAGGTAATTTTGCCAGGCTCAGAGGCAAAAGTTACACATAATTCCTCCTCAGGAACATGTAGCAGGCAAGCTAGTTGAAATCATGTCCTCCTCCTGTCTCCCCTGTTAATAGTGAGTTGTGAATGCTCTAGATAACATCCCATGATCCTGGTTCTGTGACTATGCAGACCTCCATCTACCTTCTGGATGAATTTTGCCCTACTTTCCAATGTATATTGATTATATATTACAGGGTATAGGATGTAATTTTTGATAATAACTTATTTTTTTAAAAAAGTAAGGGATATAAGCAGGGGAATATGTGCCACTTGTACATCTATTGAGGACGTACATCATTTGTACGAAAATCTTGTTCCATTCCTCAGGTACAAACAGATCGTGCTTTGGAGATGTATCCAGTGCTGATTGCTAACATGCACCTCAGTTAGCGAGGATGGTTATAATGTAAAATAACCAGGAAGTTTTCAGGGACATTGTTAAAGGGGAAAGAACACATTACTGACAGGGGCTCTCACTGAGGTCAGAGATAGACTTAAGGCTAGAGTTGATTATACTACGCTCTGAACTGTCCTAATGGGTTCCTGTAGAAAAGATCACAAAAGAAGTTGCAAAGGGCTCTGCATGAGATCCTTTCATCCCTTGGACCTGAGGTGAAGACACAGATCAAGTGCCCCTTAGTCAAGGGTGGTTAGCAAACAGGATGACAAATTTCCATCAGATATTCAAATGTCAAGCAAAACTGATAGGGCGACCAAATTACTTGGGACTGGGTTATCTGGCTCTGCAGGCGTATAGCAGACAAACAAATGTTGATGTTAAGATTTTTTTGAACACTTATTTGCTGGCAAATAAAAAAGATGAGAGAGATGGCATCTTTTTCTCTTCTTTTAAACCAAATAAGAATTTGTTGGGGATTAAGATACCCAGAAGAAAAGTAGCTGTGTCTAAGGAAGGGTTGGGGATAATAGGACTGTGCACTGTAAAGTATCTGTTGAACAACGAGAAGTGATCAATCGGCAGAATGAAAATTTGCTCCTAGCCTTGGATTCCTGGTGTTTTTCCTCCATATACTTTGGATACCATGTCATCTCTGAGAATCTGGGAAACAGTCTTTGTTCAAGCCACACCTGTGACAACTTTTTTGAAAGAAAATATCACCACTCTAACCTAGCACCTAAATCCAGTGTTTGGGATATAATAATAACATTCTCCAGCAGAGATATTAATTTCCCAAAGTATGCCAAGATCATTCTGAAGACCTCATTTTACTCAAGCCCTACTCCTTCTTATAAATAATTCAAAACAGAAATTTTATTTTTTTTCTATGTCTGTTTTCAGTTTTTCAAGTCTTTGTCCAGACTCAATATCAGGACAGTTGCCTACAGCACCTAATTTATGTTTTTGAAAAATACTGGTGCGATCTTATCAATTTACCCTCTTCTCAGTAAAAAAAATATGCTCTTAACATAATTCTCTTTTTTCCACTCACTGTTTCAGTGTTCCTACCCCTCATCACACTGACCACGTATTTCTGAAGGTTATCTTCAACCAGACTAATGACATTTTTCAGCTCATGATTTACATTAATTTCTTCCTTTTGTTCTTTTTTATACCTTTACACACACACTTCTGCTCTTGTACATACATACAGAGCTTTTGAACTCAAACTTCAAAATGCTGGGTATGATAGTAGTACCATCACAGGGCAAAACAGAATAGCAAGCAATTATCTATCATTTTGTGGCTTGGGTGATTGTCAGTACTACATGGCATACCAGTTCATATAGATATATTTTTGATTATCTTACAAGGTTTATTTTTATTTCTTATTGGCTGAATCAGATTATTTTTTAGCTGAAGAAGCTTTCTTACCTGCAAAATTGTAATTTGCTGTTATATAATAAAGCTCTCTTAAATTAATTTAAAAATACATATATCTTTTCTTTCTCAATTTTCATCATAATTTTTGACACTTAAAACATCCCCAGTTTTGTGGTATATATTTTTTGCTTGTGACAACTTTAACTTGTGTGTCAGCATATGAGGACTATTCTGAGAAAGTGCTGTAGTTCCATGCTGAAAATGTTTCTATGGTTTTCTGTTGATTAAGAAAGCATATGATAAATACAAAAGAAAAAAAAAAATTGGCCATGACCTTCCAACACTCAAAGAAGAAAGATTTACCTGTTTTAATCAACAGAAAAATGCTGGTTTGGATGATTCAATGAGTGAAAGTAAATAGAGGAGATTTATTTTCACTGGAGGCAAGGATGAGGAATGACAGCTTGGCTACCCACTTGCATATATATCCACCTAACCGACATGCATCTGTCTAATTCAGATGCAGGTCCTTTTTCTGTTAGTACATTTGCTTTGTTTTTGCAGGTGAAGGAAACCATAGGGGAGATGTTTAATTGAACTCTGGTGTGGAGGACAGACACAGAGAAAGCAGAATGGCTTCCAGCTTTCACTTACAAATTAAACAAAATCCTCAGGGATCTTTAACTGGCAGACATTTGGAGGAAATTAAATGCTAATGTGTTCAGTTGTACTTTTTACACCCACAGACACCAAATATATAAAGACACTAACTTCTCTTCTGTTGCAGCAAATTCATAATATATGCACAAGGTATAAGGTTAAATCTTATGAAGTAAGGTAAAAATTCAATATCAAATCATGCACTTGCAATATAACATGAGCCCAGACATTTTCAGCCTTAAACTGTTCAAATAAATGACTAACACTTTTTTTATGTGCAAAAATATGGCACTGCTGCAGAATTAGAGAAGGTCCTTGTTGAATACTACAATGTGAATTATGCCCAGGAGAATACAGTAAATGAGATTCTGGGATGGCATGAAAGCTCTTATGCATAAGCTTTCAATACCTCCATCCAGGGAAGAAAAATGTTTTAAATATTTCCCACTTAAGAGCTTCAAAAAAGACTTCAGCAACTCAGGAGAAGGAATATCTACCAGTAATGGCACAGGGTGAGTGTGGGTCACTGTGGTTAGAAAGCTCATGTGCTTTATCTTACTCTTCTTTTTTGTAAGTTATGACAAAAGTGTGCATGTGTATAAATGACAAATTATAGTATTCTTATGTATGTTTTGTTACTGTCCTAAACTATCAGAAGGATAGTATCTTTAGGAGAGAGCAGCATGTAAACAGCCAACTTAGGAACTAATTGTGTGGCAAAATGGTTTGGGAAAGCATTGGATGACCACATGAACAGGCTTGTAGAAACCAGTCAACAGCTGAATTTATAAAGAGGTCATGAATTATGTAGAACATATGCTTTTAAATAGGAGGGAAAACAATGGAATTAAAAGGAAAAAAAATCAATGGTTCTGGTTTTCTGCAAATAATAAAAAGAAATCCAGCTGTTTCCTTAGAAACCGAATATTGGATACTAGCTGAAAACCTCACTGAGTTCTCCCCTAAGCTTAAGGGATGCCTGAGAGTGGCATTTATATGATCTAAATTTTATCTATACCTGAACAAGGCTCATTTTGAAGTCAGTGAAGAGAAATACTTATTGAAAAGACAACTTAGATGACTAATCTTTAGGCTTTTAACACTAACTGAGATGAATTATGTCCCAAGTTCTTACCAACACCAATGCTTGACATTCTTGAATTGCTTGGTATAGAAACTTGTAGCAGTTAGCATAAGTTAGGCCTAGTTGAAAGCAGTCTTAGCATAAGTGGATCCCTATAAAATAAGTTGACCCTATAAGAAAAGGGAGTAGTTAAGCAGAGAAGTAACTTAAACATAAACCTTTGAAACAGTGTGACTGTTGAGATCCTTTGAGACAGGAAGACTGAACACCACCACCAGTCATTTGTTGGGCATCTGGTGGATCTGAATGGGCCAGTCAAAATTTGCATATTCTCTACCCCATCCCAGCATGGACAGTGTCCAGAGTTGCTCAGGGAGAAAACCTCAGGGACCCTACGGCCCTGCAACAGGGTCAGGATCATCTATTTGAATTACAGAGATGCCTGAGAGGAGAAGAGCACTTGAAGCTAAAGGAGGACACATGACACATCTGGAACTCCTGTATTGACCCACCGGTCTCCCCTGGACTTCACATTTTCTCACAGAGAACAGCACAGTCATGTAATTTTTAAAATTGTGTATATCTGTGATGAAAGGTATCTGAATCCACTCAGTCTCCACACTATAGTTTGGTCTGAAACCATAACAAGACCACAGCTTGTTACTTAAAAACATGTCTCCCACATGACTGCAATATGGAATAAAGACAGGCTGTAAGTTTGAGCCTTATAGAAAAGATGGACAGAGTTCAGATTTCTTTAGTACTGCACATATATATGCTACAATAAATTTATTACAATATAAATTTTCTTATTTTGAACAGATTCTCAGACAGATAGCTTTAAGTTGTTATACACAGCTACATCTGATTCAGCATCTCCCATTCTTAGGTGCATATCTTTCCCACTTGTATTTCCTACTTATCTTTCAAGTATTTTGGAGGCTTGCAATCACTGACCTTAAATTTCTAGCAGCATGATGGATAAAGTTTAGGTGTTTCAATGTTAAAGTTCGTTTTAAATCTAATCTTGTAAGCACAGAAAACTAAAATAGAAACTTACGGTAGAGACCTCACCAGAATGTTAAAACATTCTGTAAATATAAAATAATAATTGGGGAAAAAAAAGTCTACTGAAAATGCCATAGGCAATGCTAACAATGCAAAGAATTACAGTCAATATATCTAGACACAGAAACATCCAGGATAGGTACATGTTAGTGATTCTGCACGGCTTTGTTGGATTTCTGCCTCAGCTTGGTCCTCTCCCTGCATCATTGTGTGATATGAGTCTTCTGATCACTGTTCCTGCAATGGAATCTCTCTCCTCTAGCCTCAAATGTCTGTAATATGCTTCTGTCTGTCACCCTTTTTACATCCATTGAGCATGGTCGTGACGCTTTTATTGGAATTGTAAAAAAGCATTTTCCGTAAAAAAATAACACTAATAATAATTAAAAATCTCCTACATTTGCAATGTGTTTCCCTACTGGTATAAGAAAGCCCAAACTTTGGTTTTCTTCTGATTTACAGGAATGTGAGGATCACTGTATAATTTGCTTTTAATAAAGCAAATACGGATTCTGTTTCTCATATTTTTTACATTTTTTTGCCTGGTATTGGGTGGAGAAAATGTAATAATTGAATTTTTTCTGTGTTCAGAATTCTGAAAACTGTAAAGAAGAAAAACAATTCATTTTGGGATAAATAAAAATTTCATTTTTATAACTTAAAAAAACTGGAGTAATTTTGCTTAAAAAAATCTGAAGTTAATGTGTTTAATTTTGAAAATATTATAGAAATTTTTATTTTGACTTGTTGTATCACCTGTATTTTTAAAATTGTCTGGTCACAGATTTTTTAAAATATTATCAAACATTTTGCCCAGATGAACTTATAAAATTGTTTTTGTGACATCAATCCCTATAGTCTGGAAAACACAGAAATGTCTGGTATGTTTAGAGTATGTTGTTCTCAGCCTCGTGGCTAATTATCAATGTATATAAATACTTGATGGGTGTGAGTAACGATGATGTCTGGCACAGACTTTTCTTGGTGCCACGCAGTGACAGATGAGAGGCAATAAGCACAAACTGAAATTCAGTAAATTCCATCTAAGCATAAGAAAAACCACTTAAGAGTGACAGTGATCAAAGACTGGAATGAGTTGCCCAGACAGATTTGGAGTCCCCATCTAATTCCAACTGGACAAAGTTCTGAGCAACCTGTTCTAGTTGGCCCTGCTTTGAGCAGGGATGTTAGACTAGATGATTCCAGTGGCTCCTTCCAACCTCACCTACCTGTTATTCTTTGAATAAAAGGGCAATATAGCAGCTAAAGTGTTAATCCAAATATTTAAATGAAATAAGCAAACAAACAAAAAGAAAACTCAAAACAACAAAACATCAGGTTACAATCAAGACAGATCTTCCTGCTGAAAAATTTCTTAACACAGATGATTAGACTAACAACTGTCTCAGTGGAGCACTTTTCATTGAATCAGAGCAGAACCAAGTAAGGTCCAAATTTTCCATTTCTGTGCTTTATTTGGTATTCAAAATGAAAGCTCTATATGCATTGGAAGAAATCCATTATGACACCTGCAAACTAGACCTACAGTACTTGTAGTTTGGGAAAGCTGTAGGCCAGAATGAGAGCTGTACCAACAGCAGCACAAAGTGAGAGAGATAATTACAACTCTGAAGACAATTTGATTGAATGGCCAAAAATTATCTTTGCCTTACTGGTAGCACATGTTTTATTCTGGCCTCGCACCCCTGCTGCTGCCAGGTTTAGTTACTTGCAATGTCTGGAAACAGAATCCTCAAGGCGGTCATTGTTCTGTTTGCTCTTGTTTAGTAATAAAGCATTGAGTTGCTGGAAGTGGTGTTTTTTTAGGGGAAATTCAGAGTTTAAGGTTGAAATGCGCTAGGAAAGCATTTCTTAGTACTAGAAATATATATGATACTAAAAACAAAGCAACTTTTTTTTTTTAACATAAGTTACACAGAAAAAAGCGTGCAAAACCAGAGCACAGCAATTAAGAAAGCAAACTGCAGAGTGCACTTTTTCCTTTACCTTATATCAACATCAAGGATCTTTTTCCTCAGCAACCAGGATACTGAGTGGCACTGCTCATTCACTGTCTTTCAGATTAATAATTCTGAGAACAATTTCATCAAACAAAGTTAGCAGCAAAACTGAATGCATTTTAATGCTTTCTAAGAATACTCTTGATTTTCTCTGCAAATTAAATTTCCCATCAAAATAGGCTAAACTCTAGGCCACTCCCATGAGGTATGTTTTAAAATACAAGACCAGTTTAATAAAATTAGAGGACTTCCCTTACTTTAGAATTTAACCCTAGTAGGTAATGAGAATATTGTAGAGCATCTTTAATATACTACATGTAATTAGCTCTTCCACAATTAGGAACTTGAAAAAAGTCTTCACCTGAAGAACATCAGTGTTGTTACAAATGGGAAAACAGAAAGCCTTGATATGTTTCTTTGATAACAAATTATCTTCTTGTTCAGAGAAAGATATTCGCTTTACCAAAAGTTTCCAACTCCCCACCTCCCCAATATTCAAATTATTTAATACTCTAATTCTTAGGTAGTTATTTTCCCACAATCGTGCTGAACTGTGCCTTCATTGAAGCTGAGATGCTAGCCAGCCTGCTGGAAGCTATCCAATGGTTACTTAGCAGAACTCGGTCAAGATTTATGAAAAACTATTGCTCAAAGTACAATGTTCATTCTTGTGAAATGTCAGTGAGTTAACTGGCTTATATCAGAAAAGTGAAATTCATATTGCAAGTCATTGCATATTTCAGATTTAGTTACAGCCATGTACTGACATCCATCATCATTCATTTTCAGGTCAGGCACACATGCATTGACTTTACTTTTGTGTAGGGATTTTATTTCCCATAGTACTTGGCAGTTACTATAGAAAGGTATACAAAAATTGATGAGGAAGTATCATGAATTTTTGGTAGTTCATGTACAGTTTAAATACTTTTCAGGAATTTACAATACCAACTTGTTGCAAACCTAGTCACGCAGGGTACAAAAAATACTTCTCAAGAAGACCTTTCCATTCCAGGAGTTTCTCCTTCATGAAATTCTGGAAAAAGTCTGAGACTCAAGATGTAAAAAGCTTTGAAAATTATTTATTAACTGCTTGCTCTGAAGAGAATTTCTCAGGACAAAAGAATTGATATTCCTGACTGCAGAAGCATAGTCACATACTGGAGTTTGCATGCCAGAGTATGCAAAGGTGAGTAATTCTATTGAAATGCATACGATTAAAATGCAGATAGGCTAAATGTACCTTTTCATCTTTGCAGGTTGCAATGCATTTTGTGATCCAGAGGATTAAATAATAACTTTGCCTACAGAACCCCACAGGAGACCTCCACAGAGGCTGAGTTTTCTTTTAGAAGAAAGAAAGGACCTTTTCTCTTTCTTGACTTGAAAGACAGAATAAGTGTTATCTCCCTGGCAGACTTTTAACCCATAAATATGGTTCCCCAGGCTGTGAGAAAGACTAGGCTTAAACCACAGTACTGTCAGCTCACATATTCTGCTCTAGGTAGTTCGAGGCACTTCTGTCTCTGTGCTGCATATAACATGCAGCTTGTTCTCAGCTTATTCTGAGGCACCTAAGTATCCACAGGATATATATATTGCTTAAGGTCCAATGACGTAAAATTTAGGAGTTGCAGCATCAGCTCAGGATTCCCCTCCCAAACCACAAGAAAATCAATCTTTTTTCTCAAAATCCCTGTTTTGATATGGGTTTCAGCCTGTTTTATTTGAATCAAGAGACAGCATTTTCCATCTCCAGAAAAATATCCCAGTCTCAGTGTCACTGATCTCTCTTTCCTTTCTGTTCACTGTTCCCTGACTCATCTGGAAAAGGGAGACGTAGTTGATTTCCATGTTGGCTAGGTAAATGATCTAACTTCTAGGTGGTAGAACCTTTTTCTCTCTCTCTGGCCCAAAACATGTGTTTGGGATGGGGACACATACATGTACTCACATAATTTCTAGCCATTCCTTGCATTCAAAATTCCAACTAGAACGAGCCCCGCTAAAACTGAATATATTATAAATATATTATAAAAATTATTAAAATTTATACAATTTTATAGAATTTATTTTTGTACACTTTATATTATTTATTAAAATTTATAAAAATCTATTATAAATGTCTAAATTTATAGAGTAAAAATGCCACTCTGGGGTTATCAATTGTTTTTTTTAATATAAACTTTGCTCACTCAAGTTATTTCATATGCTATTAGCAGTCAATATTAGTGTTAGGAAGGAAGATATTTCCTACTCTGATTTGAGGACTTACTCTAGTGTTTCTATGGGACTCTGCACAGCCCTGTGTTACACAGATTTACCAGCTAGCTCGGACATCTTGGAACAACACTGCACAGATGTTATGGTTCACTTCACCAAATAAATTATTCTTCTCAGTGGTCAGAACTGGAAGCAGAACTGTCCCTGACACAAGGAGATGAGCTATGGCTGAAGAACTGACAGAACTGGGACTGGGAGCTCCAGGGTTAAGGGGAAAAAACACTGAGCAGAATCTACCTGTGGTACTGACTGGGCCTAAGTATCACAGAAGAGGCTTTACCTCTGGAGTGGCCCTGTATAGTAGTTGTGCTGTTATGACTGGGGTTAAAAATTGGACTTTATGGATATGGTTGCAGTAACTGTGGATTCAGCAAAATATACTTACACGGCAAAAAAAACCCCAACATTCTAGGTTTGTATATAAAAAACATATTTTAAGTGCTTTGACTTAAAATACTACTTTCCGTTTATCTAAACTATTGAAAATTGCACTGGAAAGATTGTAAATAAAATATATACTTCAAGGAAAAAGTACGTTTTAGTATCTTGGCCAAACTAGCCTTCCACTATTATAAGAAAGAACATGCTGTTTTCTGAAGCATCTAACTGGTATAGAAGCATAATGCTGTGGACTTTGAAGCATCTGGCAATCATATTCTACTAAACATGTAATTCTTTCTCAGATTATGGGGTTGGATAAAAATCAAGCAAGTTGTGAAAGGTGTTTATGAATACCATAATAGAAAGCGTAATGAAATAAAGCTCACAGACCATTATTAAGATACAATCAATGTTGGAATAAAGAAAGTACACTTTATAACATTGTAGAACACTCTACTTATAGGAAGGAAGTTTCAGTGACAAGCAAGTATAGCTATGGAATAGCTACTGAGTAGCTCTTGCTATTGGATAAACTGAAAGCAAGTTAAAATTAGAATATCAGAGTTTCAGAATACAAATTGTAACACTGAAAGTCATCATTTTCATAGAACTGCAGAATGGTTGAGGTTGGAGGAGACCTCTGAAGGTCACCTGGGCCAACTCCCTTGCTCAAGCAGAGACACCTAGAGTAGGTTGCCCAGGACCATGTCCAGACAGATTTTGAATATCTCCAAGGATGGAGACTCCACAACCTCTCCAGGAAACCTATTCCAGTGCTCAGTCACCCTCATGGTGAAAAAGTGTTTCCTGAAGTTCAGAGGGAACCTCCTGTGTTTCAGTGTGTGCCCCTTGCCCCTGGTCCTCTCACTGAGCACCAAGGAAAGGAGCCCGGCTCCCTCTTCTTTGTATCCCCCCTTCAGGTATTTGTACACATTGATGAGATCTCCCCCTGGGCCTTCTCTTCTCCGGGATGAACAGTCCCAGCTCCCTCAGTCTTTCCTCATACAAGAGATGCTCCAGCCCCTTCGTCATCATCTTTATGGCCCTTTGCTGGACTGCCTCCAGTATGCCCATGTCTAGTTTGTACTGGGGAGCCCAGAACTGGACACAGTACTCCAGGTATGGCCTCATCAGTGCTGAGTAGAGGGGAAGGATCACCTCATGGGACCTGCTGGCAACACTTCTCCTAATGCAGCCTAATGCAACCCAGGATATTGTGAGCCTTCTTTGTCACAAGGGCACATTGCTGGCTCCTATTCGACTCTGTGTCAACCAGGACTCCCAGGTCCTTTTCAGCCCACCTGCTTTCCAGCATGTATTGACGCCTGGGGTCATTCCTGCCCAGGTGCAGGACTTTGCACTTCCCTTTGTTGAACTTAATGAGGTTCCTGCCAGCCCATTTCTCCAGCCTATTCAGGTCCCTCTGGATGGCAGCAAAAATCTGAAGTATATTACCTGTGCTTCCCAGCTTTGTGTCATCAGCAAACTTGATGAGGGTACACTCTGCCCCATCATCCAGATCATTAATGAAGTTGTTGAGCAGGACTGGATCCAGTATTGACCCCTAGTGTGCACCACAAGTTGTTGGCCTTAAGTAGAATTCATGCCCCTGATCCCCACTTTTCTAGGACTGGCTGTTCTGTTCTTCCATCCCATATACTTCATCAGCTTTACCTCAAAAGAACAAATGACAACAGTGTGTGGACTGTGCCAGATACTTGTAAGCGTGGATTAAATCTTTTAAAATAAAACCTTTTAAATTATTTAACATACCTATATAAAATAGAGGGGGAGAAAGATAATACAAGTTTTATTAAAACACAGTGTTTAAGACTTAATTTGTCAGCATTCAACTTTCAAAATTTTCTGACTCTAAGAATAACATAAAACTGTGGTATAAATATAGACAGAAAAAAAAAAAGACTGGGTAATGTGAAATATTCTGTATTGTTATCTGACTTGGGTGGCTTTGGTGTCACTCATTGCAGTTTTATTCTCAGTTGTACATATAGACCTCATGATTATCTTAATTTTCATTAACTACAGTAAAAATTTTCTTTTAATTTTGTTGACTTTCTGTATATTCTTTTCTGTAATTTTATGAAAATAAGCTAACAAATAAAATCAAATCCTTCCAATTCACCTTGAATGAGCATTCCTTTTGAATGGAATTAATTCATTTCCAGATACTTCTAAGGACGACATAGCATACTTCTTTGTCTTACCCTCTTTGGCTACCCTTTCAATGCTATACTTACTCTGATCTAGACTGACCTCTGCAGCTGAAGATTGTTTAATGATTTATACAATTCATTTTTGCAGATCACTACTGCCTTCTGACTTGCCCCCATCAATATTGTTTCTATATAATATGATGGTTCACATCCTTGATTTTTTTTTAATCTTGCTTGAATAAAATCTTTCATAAAACATATCTAAAAAGGTATAAACCAGTAGTATTGTTGAGTCTAGTATTTTGGGCTCAGCTATCCAAACTGAGTGCCCGGTGCTATTTGAGAAATCCCAGGGTTTCCAAGGCATACACCTTGAGCTGGAAGCTATGACACAGGAGGAAAAAGAGACGCAACCAATTGTAGAAAAAGTTGGAAGCCAGCAGAAAATCCCGGTTGACACTGAAAGTTTTATGCTAAGGCAGTCAGATCAATCCCAATGGAAGACATCACTGTGCAGAATGTAAGACTTCATTTGCAAGAAAATACATTAAAATCTATTGCCTCTTCGGTTTATACCCATTGCTATTTCCATGCTTTTTTTCCCCTCTCTGCTAATGTGCTTCACGTTGTCTAAAATGGATTTGGTAATATTCCAGAAATATTTTAAATTCTTTACTTGTCCTGTCTATTTCCCATTCTGTTTGCTAACCTACTTTAAACTGCTTTGTTCTCCATCACTTATGAGACAACTAGGATTTCAAACACAAAGAACAGTAACAACCTAATTCTTGCACTATATAATGCTCTCTTGCTATTGAGCTAATAATATAACAAATATGCCTAGTCTTTCACTTGTCAAAAAGAGTCCAGTTAGCCAAATTGCAGGAATCGATCACTAATCAATAGGATGAACATTCAAATAAAGAAGTAATAACAGTGTATGCTATTCTTAACAGCTAGAACTTCTGGTGATTTTTCAAACTCTCATGCTAGGCTTCCTTTTGTTTCAAAACAAGTTCAATGCACAAACAACTAACATGACTGGACCCAGAAAAGTTTTCCTGCTTCTTTTTTCTAATCAAAAATATTAGACATCTGACTAAATGAAATCATAACTTTAATATCTATGACTCATGCTACTTATCACATTCACTTTAGATTTCCTCGTATATACAACTATGTATGTATACAGAATAATCTCATGACATTGCATGACATTTAAATCCCCAAAAATTCTTTCAACATTTTTACAAGTTTCACAAAGTAGTATTTTCAAGTTATTTCATTCATACAAATGAGCAAATCAAAACAGAAAGCAAGATTGTAATATGTGTGGTCACAACTGACTAGCAACCTTCTGTATATTTTTGTCCCTCCATTTCAGTGGAACTTCTTCCAGTCAAGCACTATCTGGAATAAGTATCTAATCTTATCATCTCTCATTAAAACTTTGTGCAGACCATTACTTGGGAATATACACATTTTTTCTATATAGGAAATAGAATTTATCATTGGTTATGAGATCATGATTCTTTTTTGTTTATAGTTTGCTATTGATTGCATACACTTTCCACAACCACAACAGTTCTAAATGTAATAAATAATAATTACAATGTTTTATTTTGTCTTACCTGTTTCTACAAAAATAATCAGAGCATCACAAATGAAAAGAAACTAAGGAAATGTGGAATAGTGACAGCTGAACAGACCAAGGAAGATGAGTTGCTACAGTGTTCTTTAAACACACAATTTTTAACACTGATCTTATGTTCAACTATTCTGCAGGTTCCTTTGGCATGCAAATTACCCATGCATTCCAATACTCAGCTTTTGTAGAAGCCTGGTAAGGGTTATCAAACCACTGATAGAAACAAATATTTGCTCTCCACGATTTCTGTAGGGAAAACATGACCAGAAAAATACGCAATAAACACTTTTCCAGAAGCTGGATTCTGTTTTGACTTAATGACAACGAACTGCCAACAACGTATATCAGAAATGGAAAAATGGAGAAGCTGACAGCCATGTGTATACATTGACGACTGGGAAATACAAGAAACTGGTGAAGGAAACTAAATATATTAATGAAACTTCTAAGGCAAACATTAAGACTAATAAGTACTATAGTACATTGGAAACAAAAAATAGTCTAGCACTGGTATATGACCTAAAGTTGACACAGATGGCCAATTCATCAATCAGTCATAATGCAACACGTCAAAACAGTACAAGAGTATTTCTGTGTTTGGAACAAAACCAGGTGAAATATTTTACCGTAAGTGATAAGAAAATGCTTTCTATCCCATGACTAAATAAAATGATGTTAAATGACAGCTGTTAAGTGTTTTAAATCCACTTTAGATGTTATTTTAAAATGATAAAATATGGGCATTGAATTTCACCACGGTGTAAACTGAAAGGCTGTATTAAAATAAGTCAGAATACATATGCAAGTTAATCAGACTAACTTGCAGGGAAGAACATCAAAATTATGGATAAAGGAGCAGTCTGCATGACTGATGTTGATTCTTTAATACATTTCAGACTGTAGTGTAGGGTCTGGGGAATTTGGACAAGCTAAAGTTCTCCCCGGCATTTTAAAAGGGAAATTGGTTGACCAAAGCAACTATGGGTGTGTTAGCTTCCCAAAAATCTCACTAAAAAACAAGAAAAAATTGATATGCGATATAGTTTATAAACACTTAACGGATGGCAGTTAAATCACTGCCAATTCCACACAGCTTATATTTGTCTTCTCAGACAGGATTTATACATATGCATGTTCTGATATGCACTCATGTTTATGTGCCTGTATGATCATTTATATGGGTGCATATATGCATAATTATCATTCAAGACAAAGAAAACTACTCATAAAATAAGATTTCCATAGAATAAACCACTCAGGTTTTAAAGGTTAACCTGCCTATCATTCATTTCAGCCTTGCATGACATAATAATAAGAAACTTATACTAAATCATTCTTTTGTCATCCTAAAATCTATGAATCATCTACTCAAACAAAGCAATCTACCATCAAAGGTTCTTATGCTGATATTTCAGGGAGGAAAGTGTTTTAGATGTCTATTGAGACTCAGGAAAAAGAAATCCTGTGTTATAGTTATATGGAGCTTTTTTCTTTCTTAGGAGGGAAAGGTGTTATGGGCTTCTGTTTCCTTCTTTTTTCTCTTTGCTTCCATAAAACAACAATGTATAAATATGATAAATTCATACTTTAGCCATTTGCTGCTAGAAAAACAATACTTTAAGACAGCCTTGTAGAGGCCAGGCATGATTTGCTTGCTAAGTAGTTAATAATGCAGTTGTTTTGTCCAGGATCAGGTGAAACAGGAACAGGGAATGAAGGTTATGAGTGCGGGTGAAAGCCTTCCTGATTATAATGAAGCATCTAGCTAACTTAAAGTGTGCAGAACTTATCACAAGGAGAAAAATTATCAACTCAAGAGAAATAAACATGTGCTGACTCATCAAGCAGTGGTTCTCTGCAGCAAAGTCAGTGCAGGAGGAAAGAAGGTTCTCACTTCCTTCTCTTTATGATTCCTCTAAATCCTCAATTAGATCTAAATCCTCATTTAGAGGAAGGTTGAGCTTGCTTGTTTCTCAGCCTCACTAAATGCCTCACACAGATCCAAACTGTAGTCTCATAAAAGTACATACCAACTTTATATTTCATTTAGAACAAGATTTGACCTATAAAGCTTTGGAGGAAGAAAAGCATCCTGATTAAGAAACTTATGTAGAGATTGGCTAAGTGATCTTTGTTATTATATGCTTTCCCTCTTAATAAGTTTCGCTTTCTGTTTTTTTTTTTTTAAGTTAATATTTGGAAATCATAAAGCATTAACTCATATCTAAAATCTGTGAATTACATGAGGTCATAAATGACAACACATGACATAAAACTGCAAAAAAACCCTGCAGTCATGTACATTGCAAGGTTCTTTTTATGCCTGAAAAACTCCTGTAGAATGCTGTAGTTTGTTCCTCTCTGAGCAAGTGGTGAAGCGTCTTGCATAATGGATCAACTTGCCTCAAAAGGTAGTTTAAACTTTTTTTAATAGAGTTGAGAAACTGATCTGTGAAGGTCCTTAATGAGAATACACTCACTCATAATAGCAGGAGGACAGATAATCTTTTCCAATTTTCCCTTTACAGCCAACAGATATTTATAAAAAGCAGAAAGTCTTGTTCGTATTTTGTACATGCAGTTAACTTTTTTTTTGTTTAGGTAAAATATAGATATTACTTTTTCAACCTTTTATGAAATGACTGTCAAAACATATCTACTAAACACTGTATAAAGTTGTGGCATAGTGTAATTGCCCCCCCTACAGTTCACACCTCAGTATTCTTCTAAAGAAATTTTTGGAAGAAAAATACAAGTCATCATGGAGTGACAGAGTTCCAAGCATGTTTTCAGTAACACACGTTGAAGATTAATCTCACATGGCACATCTTTCACAACTTCATATTATAATTCAATAAAAAAAAAAATCCAGTTCTTCAACTCATTCAATAGTAAAGAGCAGTATTTACATTTACAGTATAGACCTGTGTAGTCTTGTAAACTCCCTGTAGGTTTCTCTACCACCTAATGCGTGAGAAACAAATCCCTCCTCTAATGATCCCTCACTATCATTAAAGGTAATCTGAAATCTCTGAAATACTAAGTTCAGTAGAACTTCAGAAGTTTATTAAATCCACTTTGCTTAAATAACTACTAATTTTGATTTTGATTTTCACCGATTCTTAGCTTCTTTGGCTCCATCTTGCAACCCCTATAGAAAGATCTTTTTTTTGCAGTTTATTTGGTGAAGACTGTTTCCATACTAACCATTATGAGACTCCTCTAGATCAGACTTGCTACAACTCACTTCAGGACCAGGAATTATCCTTGGCTTCATACCTTACCTACCCTATAGACCTACAAGCTTTTCAGTGTCTTCCATGTGCGATGCACAACATTTTTCTGTTCCACAAATGCAACAAAATGTACCAATTTTTATAATATCATCTTTTATTTCCATGAGCATAGCCTATGCTCACACAAGCCAGCACCAACTCCTGCAGATGGGTTTTTTTAAGTTTTTTTAAATAACTTATTATTAAACTAGGCATCAAGAAGAATTATTTGCAAGCATGGCATATTATAACACTAAGCATTGGGACAATGCTTGGGTTTAGGGTTGGACAGAGGATCTTGCTTAGTGTGTTCGTTGCTTCATTTTGTAAGTTGTGTGTTAGGCATGACCAAATATGCTATTTGGACCACTAAAAATATTAAGCTAACTGTAAACTTTGAAGAATACTTTACTTTCCTTTCAAAAATCATTATCTTCCCTTCAGATTCATTACACTATATGTAATTTGGAGCTATATACAGATGCCACCATCTAACTAATAGTTAGATGTTTTGAATAGCTTTTAGAGTAATTATATTATCAAAAGGATCTTTAATCTAAAATAAATGACAACAAAATTGGAACAGGAACCAAGCCCTATCCTGTTTCTAGGTACAAACACTAGGATAGAGAAAGATGCCTTCTTTCCCTCACTCAGTCATTTTATACTACCATTATTTGTGGGACAGTAAGACTCTTCAAACAGTATAGTCAGAGATCTCTCTCACTCCTCACCACAAGACTTTCTCTAGATCTACTAATTGATGAGACAGGTGATTTTGAACCTCATCAGGCAGAGGAAGAAATGAACTGATGGCCTCACTCTTCATTGGTCTGTGGGGCCCTTTTAAAGTTATGATAATACGGGCAATTCCCTTTATCTTTGAAAGTAAATGATGGAAAAAAAAATCTGTATTTATTTTTCTTTTGTCTGTTGGGTGTATTTTTAGCATTCCTACTAGATCAGGCCCACAGGAAATAAAAAGGAAAAAGATATTAGTTTCTGGCCTCAGTTTCACTTCAATACCACATGAGGTACTGCATGTGTTCACTGATGCTTGCCATTTGTGTGATCTGCAGATTATTTTGCTAAACCCCTCATCTCTTTTCTATCTCTCTGCTATGACTATATTTCGTTAGCATGAAGACAGATTAAGGAAGATGGAATTCTTTTCATGTGCTATATTACCCACTACCTTAAAATAAATGGCAAGAGTCACAAGGACAACAGAGAAACATAGCCCAATGTTTGCTCTGTATCTCTTTGTTTTTCATTCAGTTTCTTTAAGAACCTGTTAATTTCCTCTCTTTCTTAAGATGGTTTAGTTTGTTTTTTTTTTTAATTATTTTATTTTCCTCCCCTTCACTTTCTCTCCTTTCGCTCCAAGCTTTTAATAGAGAAATAGAAAATCCTACTTTTGGCAGGCAGAAGCTAGATTAAGTCACCTCAAAGCCCATCTATTCAGCTTTCAGCAGTAGTCAGAAACTCTTGCTAAGGCAACTCGTTTTCACTCAGCAAGCAAGTGGCATTAAAAATAAAAATAAATAAATAAAGACTTGACAGAAGATGTAAATAAAGACTATCTCATGGCAACAAATCCTTTCAACCTCAACCAGTTAATCACTTTAATGTTTCATGCCTACGTTGTCTTATTTGCTCCTGAAATTACCAAACTTTGCTAGAAAAATAAATCATCACAAGTGTATAACAATACTGTCATTCATCCTAAGTTAACGTAACTCTCTCTTTCTACTTTTCATTTCCATTGTTTGTAGACAACGGAAAGAAATATGAATCTTCAGGTGATAATTCACTTCTTTAAGACAGATGTTCCACCACTATCAGAACATACCCTTCTGTTTCCCATTTCCTCCTTTTGTTATATTAGAAGCTGAGAGGTGCTAGCAAAAGTATTTGACTTTTAGACATCTTAAGTTATATGACATAAATCCTCCGTAAGGTATATTTTTCATTAGTTTGTATTCTGTGCAGTTCATAACATATACTGTGAGACACTGTGAGTAAAGAGATTTAATAATATAGTTAATTTTGTGATTTAACAAGTGTTACAGAATTACTTTAAACAGAGTTCAATCATTTTCTTCATGTTTGCAATTTAAAGGAGCACTCCCACTGACAAGGTATTTATTTTACAAGTGAAAAAAGGCCCCAATTATTTATCACAACAATTAATGTCAAAAAGGAGAGGAGATAACGTCTATGTGAAACTTATACCTCCGATTACCACTTTATATGGTGGCATGGACAGTGTGGTTTGTTTTTTTTTAATTAGCTTCCTTAATAAGCTTCACTTAATAAAGTGAAGATTGAAATAATGTTTAAAACTTTGATTTTTTCAGTATTGTGTTCATCAGGAATCCAGGTCACAAGGTAGCAAACCAAAGTCTGTTCTTAGGAATATCACTTTTTTAAGAAACTGTTAGATGGCTCGTTAAAATGTTCCTTTATTTCAAATTTATAAAGGGGATAATTAAAATACTAGTGACTGTATCATTGTATTCTCATTTTTCTGCACACAGTTTTGTATGCAGAGCTACTTGGACAATTTGATTTGATAGGCATTATTGTAAAAAGGTGATTTAAAACCAGTTTTGGCAATGTCAGTTCAGCCTTTGCGTACTGTGAAGGTTACCAAAGACTTAAAATAAAATGATACAGTGTGATGCCAAATTTCTGTTTCAAAAATATTGTCATTATTATAAGAAGCCCAAATACAAGTTTCTCCAAAACTATATTAGCTACAAAAACAGGCAGTGAAAATAACACATATATAAAAATAGTCATATTACAGTACTCTGTCATCATTAAATTATCAGACAAGAACTTAAACCTTTAAGTTCTGCTCAAAATATTATTAGAACTTGATTGAAAGAACTCAATATTTTGACGTTGTATACAAGCCCAAATGAAACACATTCAAATGACTATACAATTTTTTTATTTTTCACATATAAAACACCCCAAAACAGTCTTTCTCTCCCCCCCTTTTTTTTTATTCTTTTGCAGAGGTGTGGGGGAAAGTTTGGTAGAGCAATGACAGGAAGAAAAAACATCACTGATCCATAAAAATTGTAAATGTAGCAAATGATCCATACTCGGGCACAATTTCTGTATTGTATTTACTATGGACAGAGACTAAGAAATGATCATGCAATAATAGATATATATTCCCAAGAGAAGTCTCCTTACCATTAAGTAAACGTTCAAGATCATTATGCTACAAGGACAAACAAATCTTCATTGCCAGCACAGTAAGTGGTAAAATATGTTTACTGAAAAAGGGAATGTGCATTTTCAATAGACAGAATGTAAAATAATTTGTAAAACCACTGCACTTTTTCAGGGCTTTTTTAACATTTCTCTTTTTTTTTTAAGAACACAAACAAATGAATGAAAATAATTTGTGGTATTGTAGACTATGAATTTGCAAGTTCCTTTTACTGATAAAAGTGAAAAATCAGCCCAATTAAGCATTGCAATATTTATGTTAAGTAATGTAATATTTTATTCACTGCACATTGCATTCAACCACATAATTATTCCCTTTTAATTTTCAATGAAAATAATAGTTCTTAATTCACCTTAAAAATACAAAGAAAAGAAATATGCATGCAAACCTAACCTCAATTGTTTCTCTGTAAGCCAAACAATGATACCTTTTAATGAAGATGTTATTTAATTATATCATTGCCTTCTAATTTTAAGCTCACCTGATTGAGGACAATTAGATACACTGTGGCTTGCACTGAGTGTTAAACTGTGACTGTCTTAATTTAGGCAAATGAAGACTGCTATTTTGAAAGCATCATCCTCTTCCTTTGCATAGCCATTCTGGTATTTACAAGTTTCTTAACCTCCAAAAATTCCATAAATCTGATGAATCTGAAATCATTCAAGGCAATGTGAAAAACTTAACTAACTTCAGTGAGCTCAAATCAGACTCCAGATAAGAAGAGCAATACCAATTTTTTCCCAAAAAAGTGTTATTTCTTAATTCAGCAATATGGAAAAAAAAAAAATTAAAAATACGATACAGGCATAGAAGTATGACAATGAAATTAATTTTCTTTTAAAAGTCTTACAGAAAAATAAAGAGGTTTTTTGAATAGTGCCTTTTTAACCAATTCGTTCACCCCATCTCGTTTCAATAAGCCACACTTTATTAACAGGCAGCTAGATCTTTTCCATGTTATAGTAAATCAATGGAAAATGTATCATTGATTTCAGGTAGAAGTGAGGGATAGCAGGGAGTCGAGGCATAAAAGGGCAAAAAAGAGACTTAAACACATTTGTTTTATTGATTACTGTTGATTATAACTGCAAACTCATTAACAACTTGATTATAGGGGCCTTGGTTTTCTCCTTGCATTGGACAGAAAAACAAAGAGTACACACGAAAGTGAGACAGTTACGTAAATGAAGCTGTGTTGCAGAAATTATATTTACTGAGTGATAGAAAGACCTAAACAGGAATTCTGTAAATGTACATTTGCTTAAAGTATTCCAGCTTTTTAAGTATAAACATAACTTAATGCATTTATATCCTTCAGAAGAAAGTCAGTACGATAAGCTGAACTGTTAATACTTCATTAAACAGTACTATTCCGTTCTTTATAAAACAAAATTGTTGTAACTTAACCCACACAAAGCTATACCTTATAGTTTGTATGATACAAATAGTTACCTAATCCAAAGGTTGCAAAAAGCCTAGTAAATTAATACATTAAATGATGCATGTGCACTTTAATTATATTTATTTCAGAAGTTAAAATATCATAGCAGATAGATCCAGAAAAAGGATTTAAAACCCCAAAATCAAAATTTTCATGGGGGTGGGAGGGAGCAGAAAAAAAATATTTTTTTTCTGGTAAAGAATCTTTAGGTGGTAGTCAAAATGTGGTAGCTGATAGATCAGAGATTAAACTGAGGTGAAATGTTGGCAGAACTTTCAGGTGCAGTTGAGAAATGACTACCAATAAGTTAGCAAAACAGCTCATGAAAAGATATATTTCCTTTATCAACATTGCCTCAAGTATATTTAGAATTGCATGAAGAATTACTACTAGTATTATTCGATTTCAGTAGTTTAAACATTAAGCAACGTAGCCATCTTCTCCACACCTAGTTGGATCTGTACGGACCAACAGAAATGAAAGGTTCAAGAGACATATTGTTCCAGAGTAGTGTGTACCCATAACCTGAAGTCCTCATCTCAAAAAATAGGATTCTGTGGCACAAAATGAGCTGTGGAGGACAATCCTTCTCTGCTTTTGCTTAGGCACGTAAGACAGGAGGGGGTCAAATACAACGTTACTGGCAAAAGTTGAGGGTGACGGCCTTATAGTTCATAAGCACTTGGTGTTCCAGTGGTCAGACATTACCTGTCCTAAGCACGGCCACGCAGTTGTACAGCTGCACCCGCTTATATCCAAGCTGAGTCTGTCCTGAGCAAATGTCACTAGTTTTCTGCAACCGTGAGAATGCAGATCAAATCCAGAGAATGAGTGGTTAAATCCAGAAGGTACCATAGGAGTATCTAATCTTTCCTTGTGCTCCACAAAAGATATATAGCAAAACCTTAATTACAAAAGACCAGAACTTCCAAACTACGTGCATAGAAAGATACTATGAATAATCCAGACCACTGTCAAATATCCTGGACTATCCTCCTCCATAACTGAGAGAGACAACAGGCAGTTCACTTCCTTACAACATTCGGTTCTGTTGCAGACAACATAGCCTGGATTCTACTGTGCCATGATACAGAGAATGATATGGGGGGGACCAGAAAAACAAGAGTGACTTATTCCACTTGGCATGGTTGAGAGAATAAACGGGTACAAGGTAGGTTTATGTTCCCATAAATTCTGAGGATACCTGAAGGCAGCTCAGCCCAGCATCAACCTGAGCAGCTAAAAGTCTTCAAATTTACAGCATCCAATAATAATTCCCTAGACACTGTTGTGGCAACTAAGAATTTCTGAAGCGCATTCAGACATTATCTATACACCTTCTTTTTCTGAGAAAACCAGAGGGGAGTCAATACAGGAACAGACTAATATGAAACAGCATCTCCAAATCACTATCCTTGCACTAAATCCAAACAAACACATTATCATTTCAGCAGTATCTTCCAGCCACCGTGTTATTCCGAATGACTTTTGCATTAAAAAAAATAACATTTCATCAGTCTGCCTTTGTGCAATATATTGCTAGTCCCCTACCTGAGCAGCTCTAATAGTGCCAGCACGGAAATATATTCAATGTCATATGTCAAAGGAAAGAATGAAGCACCAATGTGTTGTGCGCACATGATACGCACAGAAGCACCTATGGTGCATGATTAGCATAGTTTTGTGACATAGGTTGAACAATGAGGCAATTACAGCAACCATCCTGCATACCACAATCACCACTTCAGAAAACGTTTTGTATATACAAACAGTCATGCTGTTTGGAAAAGGAACTGACTCTCAGGAGAGATAAGAGGTGATCAATTGAAGTCTCTACCGAGAGTATTTTAACCAAGCATGCTTTCTTACAGCTTACTGCACTTTAGTTTGCATTTATGAACATGCAATGCTGAACACTCCTTGATAGACAATGATGATGTCTCTGTCTGACATGACTGTTATGATACTGTGACTTTATTAGCATGTAAGCATTTTTGCACTAAATTTTTTGGATTGTATTCAATGCTGATGCAACTCCAATGCTTTCACTGAGCAAAGAGATGAAACAGAGCATTCTGCAGTTGTGTGATATTAGCCCAAAACTAAGTTAAAAAAAAATTGAAAATGCATGCTTTCTACTGCTGAAATCAATGGTGGCAAATCATGCTATTTGTAAAATGTAATTTGAATTTAAAGTTATCTTAATTATCAAATTCACTTAAAGTTAATTATACTTTAAATCCACTTAATACTTTGTAATAAATGTTATACTTGTAATGGATAGGCTCAGCCCATTAAAACAATAACTTTTATGAGTGAGATGAGGGCCAATTTAAAATAAAATTAATCTGTGGGCGGAACAAGGATTGAATTCCAATAGCCTAATATCTTAGACACAATACACACTTACCAAGGGCATCTCCATCAATATGCACCACATCATTCTGCAGTACAAAATATACTGAATTGGAGAGACTTTTTAATCCTTTACTATGGCCTCCAGCCACCGGCTTTGGCTTTCTGTAGATTAAGAACTGTTCTATATCAAGTGATATTTTAACATAAAAACCAGAAGACAAAAAGCAAGATCTCAAACAGTAAAAGTTCATTTTGGAAACAGTTATTCTTAATTTCAAAAAGTTCCAGAGAAAAATGACAGCCAGTTCTGGACCTGCATATAATTTATATCAACACTTTCAAAGGAAGCTTGTGTTTTCTAATATTTTTGCAGAGCACAGTGAACCTTCTGTTGCAATATACATAAGAAAAGACATGTTTAGGCTATTTTTTATATAGGAATTAATACTTGCTTTTTTCCTGGCAAATTTCCAGACTCCTTGGGAAAATGGCAAAAGAAGTGAATACATCATTCTTGCAAATTCATCAGTTCTTTCAAGACTGGCTCTGTTGCCGACTTTAATAAATACTTCACGTTTACAAATCAGCATTTTTACTACCTAGCCCTTAACTGGAGTTAGCAGTCAGGTATTTCACCTGTTCTTATAGCCAGTATTGTAAATAAAAATATACATTAGAAACCTTATTTAAATGTTACAATTGCAAAGTCAGACACATTGATTTAATTCAGTGCCTTATTGCATATGTATTATAATCACGTTACAAAAATTAAAACGCAAGTCCATTCCATAACCAAGACGACACCTCCGTAATATAGGATTTCTGTTCTATACTTTCAACACCAAAGAACATAATTTCTTATCTTGAAACCCTCTGGCTCACTCACCCTGACCTCTTGCTCTTCTTCAGTCCTCTCTTTGAGCGAAGGCATATTCCACAAGGTTCCCAGCAGGCTTTTTTTTTTTTTTTCTCCTCCTACTTGAAAATTTCAACCCAAAGTCCTTAGCTGGGTTTTAGTTAAGCCGTTTATTTCACAAAACAAAAGGAAACATTACTTTCATTCAAAGCAAATTGATAGTATAGGATGATTGTTTGTATGAAACTCCATTCCCTATTTTTATCCTAAAACCAGAAGTTAAGTGAGTGAAGAACTCCTCTAACCTTTGAAAAATGTTGAGTCAGGGTTTTTTTTTTCCCATTTTATGGTTTTAAATATACATTTCTCCTAACACCTAACAACGATCAGGTGTAAGTATTTGGGGTGGGAGGGAAGGTACTTTGTACTTCTGCAGCTGAAGCTCATCCTCCACACATTAACATATACACACAAATATTTATCATGCTAGAACAAGCATGGCTCTTGTTTCTTACTGGTTAACATACTCTGATGATCAACATGGAGGAGTTGTGCAGCAGCCATTTCTGAATCTGCTGTTTAAATGACTTAAAATTAACCATGATCTTCTTGTTTCAAATGCTAATTTATTTAATGGTAAAGCCTATATCGTTGCTTGTTATATGCACTGACCAATTTCCTCCTAGTCATTCTCATTTCTTTTCCATTCGTCTTCCCTTTTGATCTTACTCATAGGTAAAGGCATTAGATAGCAAGCATAATGCAAGATATTTGCACATCATAAATAGAAGGTTTATATCATGCATCTTGATTCCCATACAAGTACAAAGGAGAGGAAATTAAGACTCATTTTGAGTTCTCCTCCCTTTATATATAGCCAGCAATAGAGCTTAGTTAATAAAACATGACTATTATTAGGGCATTGGACAAATACAAATAATCCCAAACAGATCTGATTCAAGCTTTATAGTCACATGATCACAGTTCTCAAAGGAGCATCCAAATATCTTTTTACATGCTTCTTTAGTAGTTCTTATTTGGCTATTTAAAGTGGGTTTATTATAAATGTTTCCATGACAGCTAACACCCAGGTATTAGGAAGAGGATCAAATTACAATGTTCTACCTGTTCTGTTCATCAGTGGGGTTTCTGCCGCTTCTTTGACTTTTATTTTTCTCCATTCTTACAGTCCTTAAAACATTAACAACGGACACTTTTTCTGTCTATACCAGATTAACCTGCTCTAAGTTAGATAGCAAAAACAGAGCTAGATCATGTTTCTTGAGAATTCAGTTTAAACCTGCTTCTTTATGACATGTTATCAACTGTTCTTTTCCTTATTTGATTTGTTTGTGCTCTGTTCATTAAATACAGATTGTTAGTGCTGATGTATTATAGACCATTTTTATTACTGAAGAATATTGCTGTAAAAATCAATAAATAAATAATTACAAGCTTTAGTTACGTCAGACACCTTCTTAAAAAAAAGAAGAAAAAAGAAAAAAAACCTCTTTATTTCACTGCTTTTACTAAAACACACACTTTCTGGGTGCATTTTGAGGTCTGTTTCTGAATTGCAGTATTTTTACCACAGTAAATGTTAAATGGTGATCTCTAAAAAAGAGATTGTGTTCATATTAGTGTTGAAATATCTCATTGCTTTTTAAGCTTCCTTCATTAAATCATGCAACTATGTTAACAACTAGGGTAGTTTCTAGAGAGCTTTGAAAATGCAAATACAACTACACAGCTGAAACTGTAGTCTGCATGCAGCAATATTTTATATTTATATCAGATAGGAAAATGTGTTAAAAATACTAGGATGGATTATCTGTTCATATGTCAGCTAGACATCAAAGTTGGCTTTGGAGAAAAAGAGATACTTTCAGGGCATACTTATAAACTGCCAGAACCAGATAGTATTTACCTAAGAGATCTAAAAGAATTAGAAGATAATATGGTTGAAATAACAGCAATCACATGTAATCTGCTACCCACAACAGCCTTGGTACCTGAAGACTAGGAAGAGCAAATGTAATACCAGTGTTTAAAAAAAACCTCTGTGATGATCTGAGAATGTAAAGCCTGATTAATCTCCAGCCTATGTGTCCTGGTTTGGGGTAAAACAGAACCAATTTTCTGTTTTGTAATTTTACTTTTTAGCTGGGCCTCTTCTGACTGACTAAACTCTGAAATTAACAGCATATTGTTCAGAAACTGTTCACTCTCAGAGTGATGAGACGTGATTATACCAAGGAATGGTATGCACAGAGGCTCTTGCTTATACTTATTGCTATAACAACCAAGGTCAGCTAACTTCGCTGTTTGTCCCGTTAGAGGGTTGGAAGTGGAGAAGCATAGAAGGGTCCCACCTGTAGGGAGGAGTGGACAGGACAGGTGACCCAAAACTGACCAACAGGGTATTCAATCCCATCTGCATCACGCTCAGTATAAAAGCTAAGAGATCAAAGGGTCAGGTCTCTTTCTTCAATGGCCGACATCCGAGGAGGACCCTGTCTGTTCGTCTGCCTTTGATTCCAATCCAAGCATTCCTGACTCCAGATCCAGAACATGGGAAAAGCACATGAGGAATTAGAAGTTCAAGAAAAGGAGGAAGATGAAGCCTACTTTGTACAGCTGGAGAAAGCCTCACAGTCACAGGCTTTAATACTCATGGATGACTTTTAACTCCCATGACATCTGCTGGAAAGGCAATATGACTGGGTGCAAGCAATCCAGGAAGATTTTGGAATGTATTGAAGACTATTGATACAGGAAATCAATGAACTGACATGGATAGATGCTTTGTTGGACCTGCTAACCACAAACAAGGAAAAATTGATTGAAGATGTGAAGGTGAAATGGCAACCTAGGCTGCAGCAACCATGAAACTGTGGATTTTAAGACCTTGAGAGGAGTGAGCAAGACAAAACAGCAGAATTGCAACCCTGGACATCAGAAGAGCAGATTTTAGCCCCTACAGGGGCCTGTTTGGTAGAATCTCATGGGAAACTCTCCCAGAAGGCAAAAGGACCAAGGACAGCTGGCTAATCTTCAAGGACTACCTCTTCAAAGCACAAAAAAAATCCATTTTAATGCACTGAAAGTTGAGCAAGCATGACAGAGGACCAGAATGGATGAACATGCAATTCCTGACTGAGCTCAGACACAAAAAGAAGGTGGAACTAGGAACAGGCTGTTTGGGAGGAATGCAGATGCATTTCCTGCAGGGGAGGAATGGAGTTACCATAGCCAAAGCTCAGCTGTAGAGTTCAAACAAGCAAGGGATGTGGAGGGCAGTAAAAAAGATTTCTATAAATACATTGGCAGCAAAAGGGTCCATTGCTGACACCAAATTGTGTATGGCAATCAATATTTTGGAGGGCAGAGCTGCTATTCAACAAGAGCAAGTGCAAGTACTTGCAAATGGACTAACCTCTTGTCATAGTGCAGGCTGTGGCGGACTCTAGGAGGTAGCTTTGCAGAAAAGGACCTGGGGGTTGTGGTGGACATGCTGAACATGATTCAACAGTGCACCCTTGCAACAAGGAAGGCCAAATGTATTCTGGGCTATATTTGTGACAATGTCAGTAGGTCCAGGAAAATAATACTTCACATTTATTTATTTTATCAGAGAAAAGAAGGCTCAGGGAAGACCTTACTCTTGTTTACAGCTACCTGATCAGAGGATACAGAGGTAATGGAACTGGACTTTTCTCTAGGGTAATAGGTCAAGAGGTTATGGACAGAAATTGAAACACATGAAGTTCTGATTAGATACAAAGAAAAAAAAATGTCTGTAAGGGTGGTTAAATACTGGCATGGATTGCCTGGAGAGGTTGTGGTATCTCCATCCTTGTAGGTATTCAAGACTCCATTGGATGTTACCCTGAGCAACCCAGTCTAATTAAACCTGCTTTGAGCTGGCAGTTGAATCAGGTGACCTCTGGAGGACCCTGCCAACCTAAATTACAGTCACATTTTTCAATGTCTTCATGAATACCTACTCTGAAAAGGGTATGGGCAGTGAAGGATGAAGGATTGTTCATGTTATAAAGTTACTGAGAATAATAAGGTCAAGGTGCAACTGTGATGACCTGCAAAAGTATCTTATGAGTGGTTTGCCAATAAAATCACTGGTGGAATTTAATGCAACCAAATTTAAATTGGTTCATATTGTGGAAAAAAGAATTCTAACTTCATATCTAAGACCATAGCTTTTGATACAATTGTTACCAATTTAGGATATTAGGCTTATGATAGCTAGTTCCATCAAAATATCAGATCAGTAAGTAGTATAAATCAAAAATAAATATCAAATGCTAGAAATTATTAGGAAATAATAAAAAAAAATGACACAGACAGCCTTAGAGAACACTGTTCACCATTTCAAAATTCATGAATCACACATATATTATATATTTAGTCCTATGTGCAGTTCTGGTCATTTCACAGAAGAGATTTGGAGGAGGTAATGGCATGATCAAAAGTATACAAAGACTTTTGTACTATGAGCAATTACTTAGCAGGCATTTTAATTAAGGAATAGAGATACTATGAGGTGAGATGTTACAATAGAGATTTAAAAAATGACTGGTATAGACATGTTGGCTTGAAACTGACTATTCATCATCTCTTCCAAAACAAGAATCAGGAATATCAAATGAAGTTTAGCTGGAGCCAGATTCATAATAAGCAAAAGGACACTTTGTGGAATTAAGTATAAAACTGTAGAGCTACTTGATATAGAGTGTTGTGAATGCTGAAAGTTACATGGATTTAGAGGGAAAACTTGACCAGTTCATGGAATCTAATGGTTATTGAATATGAAAAAATGACACTGCAGTTGATTGTGTGTTAAGGAAATGTATTTTCCTTCACGCTTTTCTTTAGGCATTTATTTTAGCTAATATTGGAGTATGGGACTTCACAGACCTTTTGGTCTGACCCAAGATAGCCATATTTAGTTTTATGATATGGTTCATCTGTATGACATAACAAAGCTGAAACCTCCTCCCAGGGGTGCTTGATCTGTATGCCACAAGTCACCCTATCAGATAAGATTCAAACAATGAAAGTACATCAGTCAGAAGCAATTACTGTGTTTACTTTTGGTTTTATATTGCATCAGGGTGAATGAGAAGGAAAACTTTCAGATATGTATTTTGTGCTGGATCACCAAGGGTTGTTTATTAAATCACTGTAATTTAAAATAAAGCGCTATGATATTCCGTTTCGATTTACTTTAAAAAAAAAACCCTACTTATTTTACAACTAGAAATTCCCCATGGTTATAACATGGAAGGGAATAATTTCCCTGTAATACTTGCATGGATAAATAAGAGCTGACAGATGGTATAATACACAATAAAACTTTCTATTAGGCTCAGATTACACATCACACAAACACAATACTCATGTTCATATATTCCCAATGGCCCTGGTCTAGATCTTAGTGAAATCAACAAGACTATTTCCATTAAATCTGGTGTATGGCATAAGAAATTTAACTGTTTTCCAGTAATTTCATGAACAAAAATTTATTCCTTGTATAGAGTATTGAGATGCATTGATTTTAATAATTTATGATCCCTCTCATTGTAGTTTATGTAGTGTAGGCTGAAACCACCTGATTAAGCAAACTATACACATAGTTAAGACAGCAAGAATGCATAAAATATATATAGTAGTAGCAAAGGAAAGTGGTGTGTTCCTTTTAGTTTGACTCCTTGGGCATGCATTCATGCTATGATGCCCAGAGGAAACTCAAAACTGTGGATCAATAAAACAATATAAAAAAGTTAGGTAAAGTTAATCATGGCTAAAATGATAAAGAACAGGGAGAAAAAGGTAGAATTTTAGTTGCTGATAAATGTCCTAGCTCTATGAATATCAATCACCTAGAGAATTTAACCTACCAGTACTATAGATTCGATTCTTCTTTTAGCTAGTTAACTGTAAGCTAAATTTGATTAAACGATGAAAATTTTGAAGATTTTGCCTGTTATACATGACAGAAGAAGGGACATAAAACAGTTCTTCATCTTTGTATATGGAAAGTGACTTGATAGCTGTGACAGAAAAAGGAATATTTTTTTAGGAATTTCTTTTCCCAGAAAATTGTTTCATTTTGAAAAACCAAAGTAGAAAAAAAAATAGCATGTTCGAGGAAAAAAGAAAAATAATTTATAATTGCAAAGGTCTTTACACTTCAATTACATTAAAACCAATCAGTTGATATACTGGATGAATGTGAAATTACCAAAAAAGGCTTTACAAAGCCTTTGAAAAGAAGACAGACACTATAAACCCGGAGTTTCCCTCTCTTTTATTTACCTCTTTCCTTAGTTTTTTTGTTTTGTTTTTTTTTTTTAAAGCAGGAGAACTTTTAGAAAAATGAAATGGTTCAATGTGACAAGTTTAGCAAAATGAAACTTCTAGCCATGTATCAGAGCTTGTAGTGTGCAGTTAGCTGTGGAAATGTTAACTTTAATGAAAACCCTGTTCCCTTGTAACCAAATAGAGTGAACTCCCAAGGGCATCCTCCATGTGTTGTCCTCATTGTGCTTTGTGATCTGATCAAATTGAATCTTTCATGCTTGCTGAATACACAGGTGGTGTCTTGTAAAGTTTCCTGCTCCTTGGATTTTCCATAGTTGTTTCTAAGATTCATGGTTTCACATGTTTTCAGTGCCTCCTGGGGTAAACACAGTTTCATCTACTTTATTTTTGCAACTTTAAGTGTTTTAGTCCATGTAGTCTTGTTACTTTTTTCAGCTTCTACTTTCTCAACAATTTTCAACTTGGAATTCTTCTGCATTTTGCAGACTTGCAAGGAGCAGTTCAGAGGCCAGTAGTTTTGAAAGACTCATTCTGGCCAACCTATCTGAGTATTAAGTGCAAGCTTATGTATTACATAGAAGAGAAGCCATGAAAATGTGACAAAATTGTAATGACAAAGAGAAGTGAATGTTAGAAGGATGGGATTTGTCAATAGTGTTTGAAAGAAGTACTTTTTTCATGGTAATATGTAAAGACAATAAGTGAACCATTACAAAATAAAGTAGCCATGAAGCAAGAGAGTGAGGGGTGGGGGGAAAATAAACCCTAACTAGTTTAAAAAAGATTGTTTGAAAGAGAAAGTGGACAAGACATTTCTTGAAAAATGTACATATTATGGCAATTATACGCAAGACAATCACTCAACTTTGAAATTGCCAGAAAGAGAATTGTTAAAAAATTTACAGAGGTACAGCTGACGCTAGCTTCACTTTACAAAGTGCTGTGATGTGTTTTCTTGGGGGGAGTGTGGGGGAAAAGAAAAAAAAATGGTTTATATTTTAAATTAAGTATGATAAATAGTTTTCATAACAAGAAAACGGTTGTAAAAAGATTTTGAAAAATACAACACTGGCTTAGAGCTCAGATATTTTGGAGCTCAGAGGTCCTGATTCCCTCTGCCTGGGCTTTTAGATTAACATTTTACATCCTATATTTTTGGTTCCTGCACTAAATGTAGAAAGTGCTCTGGGTGAGCTCTGATTCAAGGATCACTGATCTCAAAATCAACTATACTACTTTATAATTGAGAAATCTGAATGATTGATCAGTAGGACAATGACAGTTCTTGGATAATGAGCCAAAACTGATAAAAGAATTAAAGTACAAGGAAAGGAAACTCCAGTAAACCCAAGGGAGAGCAAACGTCTCTGGAGTTTTCTCACAGTGTGTTTTCTGCAGTTTTCATAACCAATACTTACAGAATCATCATACATAGGTTCGTAGTTGAAAACTTGATTTCACCAGGCTATTAAGATTCAGCCACTTGAGCTTGGAATGAATCCATTAACTTTGGATAATGGATAAATATTTGGATAATGGAATAAATATGGAATAAATGGAATTAAAATTTTGGATAATGGAATAAAACCATTAACAAAACATTAACTTTGACTTAAGTATGCAATGCAGAAAGACATTCTCTCACAACTTCCTGAACTCATAGGATGAAGAATTGATCTTCACTTTATTGTATTGGTCAACCACCTTTACTAGTAAACATTATTTTCCCCTCAAAGGTGTCTGGCTCCTTTCTTTTATCATTATTATTCATAAATTCCATACTGAAGCTGACTTTCCAGATTTTCCTTCTGAAAATTATTATAAACCAGGAAAAGAATTCCCAAATCTCATATTCACTTGCTTTAAATAACAGGTTCTAACTGAGGCTTCTCTTTTCTAAACATAGCTTCTCTATGTTCTTCTTGTACTTTTCTACACCCCTTTCAAATGTTGACTTCAGCTCCGCATTGTAGTATTGGTCTCCTTAATAATATTTTTAAATGAAAAAGACTGTTTCCTGTCTCTATCGTACACGCTTCTGTTTATTCTTTCAAGGATGGCATTAAACCTGCCTCCACTGACTGTAATCTAAGACCACTAAAGATTTTGCAGGAGTACTGCTTGCAAAGACGTAGGCACCTGTTCTTTTGGTATGTCCTGCTTCCTGAGAGTATATGTATATCTATATTTTTTGCAATAATTATGCAACATAAAAGTGAGACACTAGCTTAAATTAATTGTTTATTTCATATTACTGAAATCAAGACACATCAGGGCATAGTTTGTGGGTTTTCTTACTATTAGTAATGGATAAACCAACCTTAGATAGTGAAAAGACTGCAATTCTTTTTCACTTACAGATCACTTGTAGCAGTAATACACAAGTATTACAGCATCGTGGAATCATACAATCATAGAATTGTCAGGGTTGGAAGCGACCTTAAAGATCATCTAGTTCCAACGTCCCTGCCATGGGCAGGGACATCTCCCACTAGACCAGGTTGCTCAGAGCCCCATCCAGCCTGGCCTTAAAAACTTCCAGGGATGGGGCTTCCATCACCTCTCTGGGCAACCTGTTCCAGTGTCTCACCACCCTCCTGGTGAAGAACTTCTTTCTAACATCCAATTTGAATCGACCCATCTCTAGTTTTCATCCATTCCCTCTAGTCCCACCATTACCCGACATCCTAAGAAGTCCCTCCCCAGCTTTCTTGGAGGCCCCCTTAAGATACTGGTAGGCCACTAGAAGGTCTCCTCAGAGCCTTCTTTTCTTCAGACTGAACAACCCCAACTCTCTCAGTCTGTCCTCATAGGAGAGGTGCTCCAGCCCTCTGATCATCCTCGTGGCCCTTCTCTGGACAAGGTCCAGCACATCTATATCTCTCTTATAGTAGGGGCTCCAGAATTGGACGCAGTACTTCAGGTGGGGTCTCACGAGAGTGGAGTAGAGGGGGAGAATCACCTCCCTCGACCTGCTGGCCACGCTTCTTCTGATGCAGCCTAGGATACGATTGGCTTTCTGGGCTGCTAGTGCACGCTGACGGCTCATGTTGAGCCTCTCGTCCACCAGTACCCCCAAGTCCTTTTCTTCAGGGCTGCTCTCAAGCCAGTCACTGCCCAGCCTATATCGGTGCTTGGGATTGCCCCGACCCGGATGGAGGACCCTGCACTTGGTCTTATTGAACTTCATGAGGTTGGCATGGGCCCACCTCTCCAGCTTGTCAAGGTCCCTCTGGATGGCATCCCTTCCCTCCAGCGTGTCAGCCACCCCACACAGCTTGGTGCCGTCAGCAAACATGCTGAGGGTGCACTCAGTGCCGCTCAATGTATTATTCAGTAATACACAAGGGCATCTGTTTTAAATCTAATGGCCTAATAACTCACTTTTTTGCAGTTCCTTAAGATTAATTTAATGCTTCAGTTCTGTTTGAGTGTGGTGGCTAGATATATTATCGCTTAGGCCACTATGTCATTTAAAAAAACAGACAAACAAACATACAAAAAACTACCAACACCCAAATCAAAAAACTTTAGCTGCAAACAAATACATAACAATTTTCTGTTTCTTTCCTGGGCAAAGAGAGAAGAAGGAGATGAAAGGAACTATTTAATCTGCATCTCCCAGTCCTTGCCGCATTCACATTCCCAGGTCAGAAAAGAAAATTTTTTAAGATGCTTAACTTCATCTAAAAGATTTTGGGTGCCACTGAGAATTTATAAAACTCTGTTTTAAAAAGAAGCCCTGCTTGTGCTACCACATGGAGCAAAAGATGAAGACTGACATGAGAAGCCAATACCTTCCCTACCTAGAGCAATATTCTTCTTCACCCCATCATCCACATAAGGAAATTCACTTATGCAAGAATTCAGATCTAGCTAAAAATGCATGTGTCACAGGAACATGTTTATCTCTAAGCTAGGAATGTAAAGTACCATTACAGTCAATGAAGATGCAGTAAATACAGCCAATAGAGTCTACAGAGCTATCTGCATCACTAAAACCAGACACCCACATTTGATCAGCTGGTTCCTTAGACACTATTGGTGTGCTTACAAGGGGCTCGGTTTGCTTGACCACAGGTATTGATTTAGTGTCATCTGAGATGACAAAGCCTATCCTGCATGGCCTCCAGCTGTTGCTCATGTATGACACCTGTAGGTCCCATGTCATATCTGCAAGCCACATGCAGATGCCTGAAATATCCTAAATCATTTCATAAGTCTGTGTGTGAGCAGCAGAATTGACTTTCCACTATTTGAGTATTTGAATTGCAAAGGAGGTGAATTCCACGGCATACCCTGATTTCCCCTCACACTTCTCCTATCCCCTTCCCATCACCTAGAAAAAAAGGTGTGGGGACACAATGAAACCCTTTCATCATCAAGTACTGTCATTGAATCAGGCTTTGGGAGGCAAGGTGAAAAAGTTATAGGCAGGTTACAACCCTAGCACATACTCTCTTGTTTGAAACTCAAGACAATGTCTAACTACCTCTATTTAGACATAGCCTTAGAAAGTAAGGTCAGTGATACTATTCACACCTAGTCTGAGCATTCTTTCAGCACATTAATAATGTATTTGGGAGGCAGAAATATTCACTGTAGGCAATTAAGTAGTCCCAACCATAGATGAGACTGACTTAAAGTCACTACAAAAATGACGCATTTTTACTCCATTAAGTAAATCAGTTATTTCTACTAGTTTTACTCTAAATATTTGTAGTATGATTTGGAACATACAGAAGTGGGGTTTCGGCTATTTGTATTTGGGATTATACTGTACACACTACATGAGGCAGCCATTAATTTTTTACAGCTGGGAAGCTTGTGTAAGTTAAGAACAAAATTCTTCTATGTGACAGGTATAAATTAACATGACAGCAAATTTTTATTTGAAGGATTTTAAAAAGGCAGCCTTCAATTGTAAATTTTGTAACTTTAAACATCTAAGCTTTAGGTGTACTTTAAGTATTTATTTAAAAATAGCAAAACAGGATTAAGTTAATCTGTTTCCCCAAACATCCATTAAAAAGTCCCTCATTATTAGATTTTACAAAATCTAGCATTAAAAATAAGCAGTATAATAAGCACTTTAAACTATTAAAACTTAATTTTAGAAACATATTCATTTTTTTCAGTATTAATGCAATGTGTGATTCACTTATTTATGACAATGAAAGCAAACCAGTCAATTTTATTTTTGGTTATGTATATTTGAGTCTTTTAATTGCCAGCTTTGTGCCTTACTTTCAACTGCAAAATGGACTTGGAATAAATAATGGAAGTATTATGCCTTTGGGTCCAAAACTGTACTTTTTTATGCAAGGACTATATTTATCTATAAATTACACTAACAATTAGAGCTTGATATGCTTTTTCTAATTCAGTATTTGATCATATAACAGCAGAAGCAGAGTCTACACAGAACTTGGAAACTCCTTTTTTTTTAGATTTAAGGGGATGTCTTTCTACTGATACCGATTAAATGATCTATATATTGTGTTATTCTTTCTAAAAGGTTGCTTGCTGGGTGTGTATTTAGATTAGGTAGCGATGCTCAGCATTAACGAGATAATAGAATTAGGAATATGTTTAAGAATATGTTGGAGGAAATGGAATTTAACATAAAAGCCATGTTTACCTTAGCTTCTGAGAAAAGAAGTCCAACTATAAAAATTTATACGATTATTTATTTATTTACTGTTGATTTTTGTACTGTTCACTGTTACAATGGAAGTTTCTGAAAAAAAATCTGAGTTTTTAGATGCCTTAGGATATCTAAGGGTGACCTAGAATGTCCAAAACATCTACCCAGATCTGTCAGACATGCTGTAGCGTGTGTGACCTATCCATGAATTTCTGTTGTAGTAGGTAGGGGCCAGGCATTTCAGATGGTACAAGACACCAATATGCAGTAAAATGAATTGAACTTTGGGGACATAGAGCTCAACCCACTCTTAAGTAAAAGCCTGAACTTAAGCATCTACTGCCTTCTCAGTGCTATAGGTTTTCCAGGCTCCAGCTGCCCCTACAGAAAGGTAGGGGGAACTCCTCCAGGTTCTTCATTTCCAAGATGTCTGAGCTCCATGCAGATACCACTTGAAAAGGGCATTTGAAATGTCATTGATTATGTATTTTCAGGTAACCAAATCCTGCCTATTGTGGCTGACAAAGATATTTCACTGAGGATATGTGGGTACATGTAATAACTTGCAGTGTAGATACCCACATTTATAATATCTGAATCTGGAGGTGAATCTCATTGTGGGTTACAGGCAGTCTAAATGACCTGTGAAAATAATACCTTCTCCTTTGATTAGAATGCACTTGCTTTTTGCTAAGCACTTCTTTGATTCAAATAATTAGCCAAAACTCAGGGGCAATTTTTACTTTCTCTACAGCTGTTTCAACTATCCAGATTTCTTATGGAAAATTTAAAGGTCCAACATGAAAATTGTTTTTTTTTTAATTTTTGGACAAGCAAAACATTTTTGGCCATTCTTTATCTTGAATATGAAGAGGTGATACAGCTTATGATGCCCTAATCCCTTCTTGCAGTATAACTATTCAAATTACATATATTTCAACCAATGCCAGCAATACTTTACATATTCAAAAGCAAACCTGCCTTTATTCCTCCTTAACATTCTTGATCAAAAAACGAACTCTGAAAATTATTCTGCAAGCACCAAGGTTGCCTTTTTTGCTTCCCTTCTCCATTTTTTTGTTTGTTTGGGTTTTGGTTTGAGGGTTTTTTTTACAGTATCAAAGAAATTGTCATTAAGATGTGCTAACTGAGCAGAATCTGTACGTGCAATTCTCTTTAAATTGCTGAATTTTCAGTTCGCTGAACTGCTTGACTTAAGATTTGTATTAATGCCTACTTGATGATCAGAGGGCTGGAGCTGCTCTCCTTTGAAGAGAGTTGTTGTTAAGCCTGGAGAAGAGAAGGCTCCAGGGACAACTTATAGCAGCTTTCCAGTACCTAAAGGGGGCCTACAGGAAAGACAGAGAGGGAGTTTAGTGATAGGATGAGGGGTAATGGTTTTAAACTGAAAGAAGGTAGATTTAGATTAGATACTAGGAAGAAATTCTTTACTGTGAGGGTGGTGAGAGACTGGAACAGGTTGCCCAGGGAAGTTGTGGATACCCTATCACTGGAAGTGTTCAAGGCCATGTTGGATGGGGCTTTGAGCAACCTGGTCTAGTGGAAGGTGTCCCTTCCCATGGCAGGGGGGTTGGAACTAGATGATCTTTAATGTCCCTACCAACAGAAACCATTCTATAGTTCTATGATTCTATGAACTTACTTGAAACATTTTTTCTTAAAATTTAGAGGTTGGCCAAGCTCTTCATTTTGGGACTAAAAGGTTAAAACATTGCTGTAAACAGTACATTTTACCCATGTATTTCAGTTGACTCAATTTCTCTGACTGACTCCCATGTTGATCTTTTCCTCTAGGATTTGTTCTCCCAGTGATTCGTCAGTTCTGTAAGTCCGTGCTACAGATACCGTTTTCCTGGTTGACATTGCTGCAGTTAGAGTATCCTTAAGTGACTAGAATTTTATTACTTCTGCCTCAACAAAGATTTCATCTCTGACTAAGTTGCCTACTAGAATGCTCCCAAGCAAGCTTTGATGTGACTGATTGGAATAACTTCTCCCCCAAGCTTCATCTGTTCTTGTACATGAGATTACCATTCCTAAATTACTGACAATTGAAGAGCATGTGCTGGTTGCTGAGTCATTCGAATTCACAGCCTGGCACATTCATTTTCTATGCCATTTGGTTTCACTTTCAATAAATAAAACAGGCCACGAACTAGGGGTAGCTGACACATACTTGCTTCTGGCAACTCTAGTTTCATTTGGACAACTTCTGGAGATACAGCGGAAGAGATGGAGGAAATGACCTTTTAAATTGTATGAAGTACAAGAGTTTGTCTGGAGTTATTGCCGCCTTCTTGGAAAATATCCAGACCTTGTTTTAATTCCTTTTGTGAGGCCTTCAGCTAATTTGAAGTCTTATTTTAAATTTTCTGGGACATACTTGAATTCTCCATCCTCCGTTTGGAGAATGTTTCATTTTGGGTCAGCAACGTACAAGCTCATGCATTGTCTCCACAGAAACTGAATCTTATGGTTGTCATCAATCCTGCCCTTTTTGACCTACAACTTCTATCAACTCAGGTGAAAGGTTTATTTTCAGCCTCACTGATGCTGAATTTGGTCTATAATAGCTCCAGTAGTCATGGAATCATATTGATTTCTAAGCCAGTTTACATGATGACATTGCAGATGTTAAACAAAGCAAGTTTTCTTTTATCTACTATCGAATTTCTACCTTTCTTCTGACACGTCTACTATTAGCAATGCTTATGACTTTATGATAGAGTACTAAAAATTCCAATGAATGGAAACTTGAAAATAGTCTTGCTCTGGTATAGCTAAGCAACTTCCTCTCTTTTCAGTTATGTATTTAAAAGAGGGGACAAGAAAAGTTGTGAGGAATCCCCACAGCTTTTCTCTAGACAGAGTTAGGACTAAGATGATCACTCTCGCAGATTCCATTCTTTTGGTCGTTGATTTTCTGTTACTGGAGCTTGTAATATCTTATTAAAATTCTCTTTGAGTGTACAGAGATGTTTCAAGGAGCTTATTTCTTCACACTAATGTCTAGCTGCCTGATTATCAGTTCATTTATGCTTTCCAAGGAATCATTTATTTTTTTAAGACAGTGTAATTTTTGTGCAAGCCTGACTGTTATCTCATTTGCTTGCAAAGTGACAATTAATTCCTGATATATAGCCTCTAGTGTACAGCCCGTGTCAGTTACACAATGAACTGCTCAGTCACTGATCTTGAAGTCTGTAGGAAAATATACTTAAAATTGTGTAAGGTTTGGTTTTTTGTTTGTTTTGTATTTTTTTAATACAAATAAAATTGTTGACACATAGGCTTGCGTATTACCTACTCCAAGGCAGTTTTTATGAATTGCATTCACAACTATGTCACTCTGCAGCTGATTCTGCTTTTATTTCATTTTCTTTTGAAATTTTCCAGAAGAATGAAGTTTTAGACAGAAAGTTCCTCTGTGCACTTCCTTAAGATGTTTGTTATAGAAATTAGCTGTCTAATGTGACCATTTGTTTGAGAGCTATTTGAGTTAGCAAATTACTTTCAACCAGAAAATTACATTAAAAATCTTTTAAAACGTATAGGAAACTTTATCCAACCACTTAATTACTCATTAACACAGCTATTTAAAATGGAGTGTTCTATGACTGAGGTTAATAGGAGTTTTGCCTTTGACATCAGTGAAAACCTTTCTCAGAGAAATCTGGGAGCTAGGAGAAAATCAGCTAACACAGCAGATGTCTTTAACTAGATTGTGTGACTGATAAACTTTTATGGACTGGAGTAATGTGAAGGGTATAAAATCTGAGTAACATTTATAATTGAGGAAGGATTCCCTTAAAAAAGATATTGAGGCAGGCAGGCAACTAGAGGCAGCCTAAAGAAATTTTAGCATAACACAGAGGAAAAAAAATAATGTGAAGAGCAGTGGAACATATGCTTGAGTGAAACTTACACATTTGCATCAGTAGGAATAGTCCAGATTTGAAGAGATGGGGGAAAAAAGGGAAAGGACACAACACTGTTAATGGTTGATGGTTGGACTGGATGATCTGAAAGGTCCCTTCCAACCTGCTGCTATGACTGTTCTGCAACCCTGAACTGAACTTCGTTCCCATCCCCATACCTGCCTGGGCTCTTGTCCTAATGTTTATGGTGTAAAATTAGTTTCTTTTGCCTCTAAGTTGTAACAAAGCAACTTGCTAAATATATGTCCTTTTAAAAATATTTTCGTGTTACGGTAAACAAAGATTTCATAGCAATAGAATAAGGGGTACCATTCTACTCCTGCTGAAAGCAGCAGTAAAATTCGAAGTGCTTTTAATGAATATTGTCAGCATTAATGAATGTTTAAACAATGTAATACCTCTATCCCCTTGTCTACAATAATGGATTCTAGTAGGAAAAAGACAAGGAAGGAAAACTATACAGCCCTAAAAGATAAGACAAGAATAAGTCCAGAGCTAGCATATATTATTTACCAGACACAGGCTCCAATCCAAAGCCTAGAGGGATAAACAGGAAACTTTGGGTTGATTTGCTGAGCTTAGCATGACTACCATAATGACCTCACTAATCTAGAATTGCAAAGACAACATTTCCATTTGACCGTCTGTTGAAATTGTGTTTGGGTTTGTTGTTTTTTTTTTTAAAAGCAGTCCCATTCTTTACAAAGGTGTTTTTATGGATAATATTTATTTATATACACGTATCAACTTGGAACTATACTTGAAGATCAATAACATAAAAATGCCAGGATGGGAAAATAACTTCTTCTGTCAAAACATTTGGCAGAATAAATTTATTTTTGAGCTCTATCAGGCAATTGCTTGAAGACATAAAAGACTTAAACTATATAAAGTCATAGTTGATGTCATGAAGTGACAGGTACACATATATATATGCAGTGTGCATATTACTAGGAAATTTCTCGTCTCTGTAGGCAGATGCACACAGAGTAACATTAACTATTCTTTCTTTTTTCCCCTTCCTCTCTTGTACAGTTTCTCTTTTCAACCCCATTTCTTTCTTTCTTTCTTTTTCTTTCTTTCTTTCCTTCCTTTCTTCCTTCCTTTCTTTCTTTTTCTTTCTTTCTTTCTTTTCTTTCCTTCCTTCCTTCCTTCCTTTGTTGCTTGTTTGCTTGGCTGCTTGCTTTCTTTCTTTATTTGTCTCTTTCTTTGTCTCTTTCTTTCTTTCTGCGACATATATTGTCTTCCAGTTTTTTTCCTTTATTTTTTTCTTCTTGTCTGTCTTGCCCCATTAAATATTTATTAGCATTTACCTCGTATTTCCCTTTTTTCCCTTAGATCTTCTGTTGAGTCCTGACACACTTTTTATCTAGCTTTCAGTGAGTCTTTTTCATTTCTACTCATCTTTTACCCTTTACAGACCCTCTGTTCCCTTTTGCTTCTCCTCCATTCAGTTATTTAGCTATTACTATTCATCTTTCCGTTTGTAATATTTATCTTTAGGCCATACTTTTTTGGGGGGGTCACTCAGTTCTGCCTGTGTAGTTGTAAATTGCATGCAGCACACGCATATAGCATCACAGGATAGTTTTAGGATGAGTTTCTCTGTAAAGCTTGAGTTACACTTTAATTTATTTAAATATGACAGCAATAGATGACACTAGGCAGAAAAAAAAATCTGCTTCAGCATATCTGGGAGTTGTCGTGAGGGTATCGTTTAATAAATGGTCTACTTCATTCAGTTTCAAGCTTGTTTTGAAACATGCCCCATTGTCATTCTCTTCGTACTCTGCTCAATGTAGCACTTGTTGATTTCAAAGACAGTCAATAAGAACTACTGCAGCATTCCATAGACCTTCTCTGTATTTTGTTTTCTGCACAGATATCAATTTGTTAAACAACCTGAATCTTTGACGACTTACACAACAGTTCAGCTAATGGTCCATGCTTTAATGCATCTTATCAACTGCAAACATCTGCCTAAAAATGGCTGTGCTTTCATGACTGTCAGGCTCTAGGGGAAATCTGAAGTTAGATGTCATTTTGTTGATCAGGTTTAAAACAAGGACTGAAAGATAAAAGATTCCTGTCTCTAAGCAGCAATTCCATGTAAATAATTTATAGTCCGAAAATAATGCACTATTCAACACTCAGAGGAAAGAGTCTTCTTTCTGTGTCTATTTTATAACCGTTCCTTTAGAATGATTCCAATTAATATTCAAAGATTACCAACTTCCTATCTATAAATGAGTTGCTTATTAATATTACATAAGCTGTCCTCCTTTCTTCTGATGAGGCAGAGCACAACATGCTGTAAACAGTATTGACAGGAAAATACATGGTCTGGAACTGCAGCACAGCCATTTACCATTCATGAAGTAACTTACTAATAATAGTTGTCTGCTTATGAAAATCTCAGTATGGTACTAAAAAGAAAACTCTAATGTTAAGGTTTTAACAGGGCGCTGAGATCAAAATAATAATAATAAATGACCTAGAACAATTCTTTTTTCATACAGCTGCATAGAATAATGTTCATTTTGAGTTGCACATGCACAAGACATGTATTTTAGTTGGCTGGAAAATTCAGCAGAGTAATATGGCTTTATGACAAGCAAATGCAAAGTTTACAAACTGGTTGTAAATACCTTATCTACTGGCCTAAGATATCAACAAATAACAAAAGGGCATCTTTCCATCAGTGTGCCTTTGGGAAAATAGGGGAACTATTCAAACAGGACGAATTTAAAATGGTTAACAATATCCTAGCTAAGTGGACAAAAGCTAAGCAAAGGTTGCCTTCCATGATGATTGTACAAGCAAAAAAAAAAACAAAAAACCAACAAACCAACCAAACAACACCCGACATCAATTTGTCTAAAGCATGTAAAAATCAAACACAATAGCAATAACTGTAAAGCAGTGATGCACTGAATGCAACTTTATAACTACATGCTGATTATTTTGACAAGTTCAGCTGTTTAATATCATGCCTGACTGCTCCTTTATGGCTGGTGTTTTTCTTTTGTTCAGTATGACAAGCCTAAATGAATTTAAACCCAAGTGAATTAAAACTCTCATTCATTTACTTTGGCTAAAATCCCCTATGCACAAACGAAATGTGTGAGTTTGCTTCTACTAATTCATTGGTAGAAACATGTGACTATCTAAAAATACATCTGGTTGTTGCATATTCCATAATTTTTCTCCACAGGCTTACAACAAGAGCAAAGAACTCTTCTTTGCAAGAGTTAACACTATCCTTTACATTAGTGACCAAAGTCATTTTATGAACAAAACTCATTTCTTTAAATAAATAGAGTGATCAAGACTTTGCTGGCTCTTAACACAAATTCAAATCTGGTTTAAGACAGTAAACATGATATAACATTGATAATAGAAACTAGTCTATTTTAGAATTAGAATAAAGTTTCCTAATGGACACAAAAGGATTGCAAATGAATGGGCAGTCTCTGTCCAAGCAGCATCACTAAACCATACCAGAATCTAGTATTGACTAGCAGAGCATTGGGATGGGAAGGAAAACATAGATGACGTAGTTTCCTCTACTTAATAAAATAAACTTCAGTGACTGTTTAATTTCTCTTCGGAAAATCTCTGGTACAGTGTTGTCATTCAAAAGAAACCCAGAATGAAAATAAATTTAATACAGTCTGTCTCTAATTTTTTTCTTAGATTAAAACATTTCCACCGCAATAGGCAGACACACAAATAGGAAAACAAGATAGTTCTTTAAAGCACCTCTGATTTTTGCTTACTTCTTCTTATATAGGTGACATACATGTTTATCACTGTATAATGTCATCACATCACTTTCTCTATTTCCTCTGCACATTGCAAAATGCTGACTGAAAAAATGTAGTAGGAGGTATAAAACAGTCATAATAAACAAGAAACTGTGAAAGACAAAATAACTAAAGACATAAAAAATCTAGAAGGTAATTCTTGTGCAAAATTAATAAGAAAAAAGTATTCTTTCTTGAGTTGGAATTATTACAAAGTTTTCAAACCTACATAAATATTTGTGTAGACTCCTAAACACACAAAAAAACCCACAAACCAAACAGATGCACAAAGAAAATAAATGTTTATAAATTGTTCATATTTCAATTTACTGAAGAGCATTGATATCTTCTAAAACATACAGAAGCATTCTTGACATTAATTATAAATATAGGACTTGGACTTATAGGATATATAAATACAGGACTTATAAAAATATATAGGACTTATATAAATATAGGACTTATAGATATATCCTCCCTTGTCCCTCCTCCATCCTCTGGAAAATCTTTGGATAAACACTTTGCAATCATTCTTGAAGGTATGCAAATCAAGCCATTTCTGATGAAGAAATAGAAGATAGACACATAAATTTAATAAATGCTAATTAGTAAATACAGTCAGCCTTTCCATGTTTTCAGACTAATGCTCTGAAGAAGACTAGACTTGAGTGTCATCAATTCAGTATCAGCATGCTTAGAATACAAGTTTCAATCCATCTGGGAAGTCTTTTTTCTCAGAATTAGTCATGGAGACAAGAAAGGAAAAGGATATCAATAATGTTAATGAAGTCACTATTTAATGTTAATTTGTGCTTCTTAGAAACCACCAAAAGGCCAGTTTGATATGACTAAATTGCAATGAAATTGAATATCTGATAAGAAGTCTTCTAGGAAGCTTGGAAGGATCTTATGTGAGTTTAAAAGATAGCTTTCCTCAATAGGCATGAATAACTCCACTAAATTCTACGATTTCTATTTAAATATTTTTTTTTTTTAAGTCTTCAAAATGTGAGTCAAGTGCTGCCTATGTTTCTGCTGCCTTGAGTATGAATGTAGATGTGAACATAGATGCCTCTAATGCACAGGCAAACCTGTAGGGAATGCTCTGCTCAGTGCTACTCAATGAACTTTGGAATAGATGAAGAAGCAGATGTGAGGCCACCAGTTTCCTTCCAGTGGAGTAAATTTCTGTACAGTATCTTGTGTGTAGGGAAGAAAAACTGCTATCCTCACTGGAGCAATACCAGTAGAGATAGAGAGTTGAAAATCTAGCACTTTAAATTCATTTCTGAATACCTGCAGCAGCAGCAGCCATGATCAAGTCCTGCGTAGCGGGAGAAGAATCACATTGATGTGTGACAATGATGAGGCAGGTGATGACATCACTAATAAATTCTTTTCTGATAAGCTTGAAATTCAGGTTCTGGAAGAGTTTGCTCAAATTCAAAGCTCTGGTCACAAGAATTTATTTCACTTACCCTACAAGAGATTCTTTCAGAGTGAGAGAGATACTATTTACTCGTAGTTGCCTTTCCCCACCCTCTTGAAATAGAAGCAGAAAGATATGATTTTGTATACTCAGTATAATGCTATTATATTGAATATATAATAGACAAGGATATTGGATGTGTCTATTTAAAACTACAAAACTTGTGTTTAGAAAGCTGGAAGAAACTCCACTGCCTAAGGTAAAAATAACTCTGTTAGTTGAAAGCTGCTAGCTCATTCATAAGCTGGTTCAGACACAAATACATGCAAGACTCTAATACTCCTTTTTTAAAAAGGAGTACCTTAAAGTAAGTGCTTGCTCAGGGAAAAGACATAGTTATTCCATGAACATACTACATCCTCTACATACTCTAAAATCTACATACTACATACTCTAAACACGTTACATACTATACATCCTACTTACTCTAAAATCACGGCCAAACTTTACTCTGAGTAGGGCTCTCCTTTTAATTGTTTCATGAAGGCTATGTGCTCCAAAATGCTTTTGGTTTGGCTAAATGGAAAACAAAAAAAATTGTTTTTATTGGCACCGCATATTGTCTCAGGGAAGATGTGGAAAACATAATTTCTCAGGTAGTTTTCTGACGATTTTTTTTTTTTTTAAGGATCACTGATTAAGGAATTCAGTTTGGGTATTTAAATCGTTGTCATTTTGGAGATCTGTAATGCACAATGACTATTTTAGAAATGAGTTACAGAAAACTTAAGGGCCACTGAAAAAATATTTCTCAGAGAAAAACGTTCTCATAGAAGAAAAACTTCTCATGGAGAAATCTTGCAGTGAATCTTTTTAAGATATGTTCTCTTTAAAGCATAGTAAATGCTTGGAACCCCTGTACTAAGGCACTGTGTGAGGGATCTTATTTTTTACATATACCTAAAATAACATGGAAGAGTACTGCATCATGCACCAGCTCTAGCAATGCATTTTTAAAATATCAACATTTCGCTCAAATGCTGATGTTCCAAAGAAAGATTACAAATTCTACCACCTGACAGTGGCTGTTGCAGGAAATTTCAGTAAACTGGAGAGTACAGAGGTTATTATACTTCACAAATCTTACTGAGCTCAGTGATTTAAAAAAACCAAAGAAAAATCCTTTAAATATTTCCATTTTTGCAAAGTGAGTGGTAAAGTACTTCCTGCTTGGTTTTCCCATAGTTTAAGGCAGTAATATTTATTGTTTTTCTTTGATTCCCTCTCTCCTTTCTGAGAGTGTGAATAGGACTTCTAAATACTTAAAATACTTTTTTTTTGGACCATGCATTACCCACAACACCTCCTTTCCATTATCCCATAAATATTCTGTTATCACATCCCCTCTTAAAGCCCCTTGTGGAAGATTAGTCCCTGAACCCCCTTCAATAAAGCATTACTCCACATTTAGCACCACCATGACACAAAATACTACTAATTTTCTCAAAAGGTGAAAAAAAAGCAAAATTCTGTCCTTTTCTTCTTCACTTTCATCTTTCAAAAAAGATGAAAGTGAAATTCTAATGTTAAAAATTACGAAAGCAATAATAATAATAATACTGGTAACCATACCAATACAGAAAAGGAGTTATTCAGTAAAAAATATACAGATGCCTGAGCAAAGCTAAGTAAATTATCTGTCTTGAGAGCTGCCTGGAGTTTGGAAATCTGACATGCTTTTCACTCAGTAGAAGGAATAGATAGCTTTGTTTCCTTGAACAGCAGTTTCCTAAAGTGTTTAAAAAACCCAAAAGGTATGGTCTTGCTCATCAATTGTGTTCAGGAGTGCAACTAGGTGACAGAATAATTATTACAACATGGGATTCATTTGTGCCGTTGTAGAGCAAAGGAACATCTGGTGTATATTTCTGTCACTTCCTCCTTTAACACCACAATGAGCTGTGTCATCAATACCATGTATGCTTGCTCCTGTGTTACAGCTTTGTTTCTCCCCTACATGGTTTGTATATCCCATAAGTTATATGAAGTCATTTGGATGCATAAGACAGCAGCTCATGTATAATGCTGTTATTGCTCATGGGATTCATCTATATTTGAACATAACGTATTGACTCTGAAAAATAAAAGCATTTTCTTTTTAATTATAATTACAACTGAGAATACAAAATGAAAGTGAAATTGAAAATCTTAAGAGGAAAAAGCAAACAAGCATTCTTTCACACATACCTTCATTTCACTAGCCAATAAATAAGGAATTAACTTTGCATTTATTTGCACAAAGCTCTGATCTTGCAAATACTCCTAGCAAAGGTCAAATAATTCTTAAGTTTCTGGACATTCTTAAGCACTGGACAGACCCCTACTGATTTTAATAGAAGTTTTATTGACTGAGAATTAAGTAAGGCCTTCACATTTCATCTTTATAGGATTACACTTCTGGATAAAGGCTGGGTGTGGAAGCAGGGGTACTACAGGATAGTCTACAGAGTATTAATGTTGATAATGCTGTAATTTCTGTGGTTTACTGCTTTAACATGATAGAGACATAAATCATTGCTATTTAAAATGAGGAAAAAGAGCTCTGATGAGGTAGATAGGGTTGCAAGCACATGCATGTGTATATATACTTATATGCATACTTAGATACATATGTATACACACATATACATAGATATGTATAAAAAAATACATAGTACTGTTAAAGAAAATAGAAGGAAAGAAGTGTGATGAGCTTAAGTTTGAAATTACAGGGTTGTTCTCTAGCCTTAAAGCCAGTGCTTGTTTGTAGATATGCTCTGAGATAATTTGTTTTGAGAATATGTGCATCCTCAAGGAAACTATACTCTGTTTTTTTTCCCCCTGCCCCCTAATACTTTTGTGTAAAAGCTAGTAAACCTTACCTATTAAGAACCCATACTCTCTCTTTTTCAGTCATTCCAGATAAACCCACAGGACAGTTCAAGTCATTCAAGGTCCTGAGTACTAGACAGCAGCTATTTTCTTTTAAGAGCCCTAAGATTCCACCAGGGTAGAGATAGGAGAAACACAATCCAGTTCCCATCTAAGGAGAAAAGGCAACATTCATAACTACACTTTCATTGTATGCTCTTTGCTCCTTTTTGTGCAGAGGAAGAAAAATAAGAAGCCACAAAGCCAATATCATTGCACAAAGTGATTTCTGAAACACTGTAAGGCCATACGTTTCAGAATTCTGGTTAAAAGAAGATATTAACAATCAGTTACATAAGAATTAGTACTGTCATTAAATTAAATGGCTTCTAAACATTTTCTTTTATAACTGTCCAAAGGATACTGAATTTCAGCTTTCTAGGCTTTTTGTTGTGTCTTTGTGAAAATCTCATTGGCTGCATGAATGTGCAAGAAACAGAAACCATTAGTGAATTCTATGCTGTTCCTCCTGTGCTTGAAACCCAATAAAGTTAGAACACTCATAAAGCATCCTACACATTTTTAGATTTTGTTTGAGTGGTAACAAGATAAATAAAATTTGTGTCCTCTTTCTCAAAAACATCTGCAGTTCCTCACTTGAGAAGTTACAGCCTTTAACTGAATCAAATTAAAAATCCTGTAGTTTACATTATCATAGGGTTTTCATTTTAAAAGATGCACTGAAATTGCTCACCACAGTGGCCAAGATTTTTTTTTCAAAATGTTTATATATATATATTAATTGTGCTTTCTTTTCAAAGTGAACTGCAGGAAAACTAATTTTGGATGGTTGACTGTATTTCTCGTTCCTCAAACTAGAAAGACCTAAAAGCACAGCTGAAATGATCCATTCACATCCTAGGGAACGGAATTTAATTTGATATGAAAGTGACATTTTGTGGCCATTTGTAAGCTGTATGAATAAAGATCTTAAGTGCTCACAGTAGGCAAAGAGAAAATGTATATGCATTCCCTGAAACAGCTTTTTTACCCTAAAAATAAATTATTAACACAATATAAAGCAGAAAATAACTTTCTTAATAAGATATAATAAGGCCAGTGTAGTCTAGTGCATTCTGACTTTAAGTGAAATATAGTCCTATAAGGACAGTCATTATCCATATGTATTTGGTGGAATAGCAGAAACTACTCTATAACACCTTGCCTAAGGCCAACAGAAAGAAGACATAAGGCCAGTAATGAAAAGCTTTTCCTTACATTCTCTTCTGGGATTCTTTCCCACATATACTCTGATATTGGATTAAATAATCTGTTTTTCCTATTATTCTGAAAATAAATAGTCTCTAAACACCGCACATAAATCCAGCAGTGAGATAATACAAAGTATCCTGGGTTTTATTTTTAATTTTTAGCTTTTTTTTCCTTTTAGAGAACTAAAATAAATAAGTAAAATATATTCTTGCTAAAGAAATAATAAGGTTGAAGAATATGAAGTTTAAAATTATGCATACAATTTTTTACTGAATATAGCATCTTATTTTTTCACAAAATCCTAATAGGTCATGCATGTCAGATCATGTAATATGCTATGCCACATATATGTATGAATTTAGGACACAGACATTTGAAGTACAGTGTTTCACCTCAGAAATGCTTGAAAGTACTTTTGGTATTATAGGTCGAACTCACTGGACGGACACCGAGACATCTCTAAAACTGATATTTTCTTTTTCACCTCAAATCAATCAAGCCCTTGTCTTATAACAAATTCTATTGCTGTTGAGCTATCAAATTATTTTTCATTTCTTCTGACATTTTCAGTGGGGATTATACCAATGGCTAAAACAGAATCATAGAATGGTTTGGTCAGCTCAAGTTGAACTTTTCATCCACCAACACCCCCAAGTCCTTCTCCTCAGGGCTGCTCTCAAGCCATTCTCTGCCCAGCCTGTATTTGTGCATGGGATTGCTTTGATCCACATGCAGGACCCTGCACTTGGCCTTGTTGAACTTCATGAGGTTTGCACAGGCACACATCTCAAGCCTGTCAAGGTCCCTCTGGATGACATCCCTTCCCTCCAGTGTTTTGACCACACCACACAGCTTGGTGTCATCAGTAAACTTGCTGAGGGTGCACTCACTCCCACTGTCTGTGTCGCTGACAAGGATTTTAAACAACATTGATCCCAATACTGATCCCTGAGGAATGCCACTCATCACTGGTTTTCACTTGGACATTAAGCAATGGACCACAATCCTTTGAGTGCCCATCCAGTCAATTCCTTATCCACTGAGTGACCCATCCGTCAAATCTGTGTCTCTCCAATTTAAAGACAAGGATGTCATGTGGGACAATGTCAAATGCTTTGCACAGGTCCAGGTAGATGATGTCAATTGCTCTTTCCTTATCCACCAACACTGCAGTGCTGTCGTAGAAGGTCACCAAATTTGTCACACACGATTTTTCCTTAGTGAAGCCATGTTGGCAGTCACCAATCACCTCCTTATTTTCCATGTGCCTTAGCAAAGTTTTCAGGAGGATCTGTTCCATGATCTCGCTGGGCACCGAGGTGAGACTGACTGGCCTGTAGTTCCCTGGGTCTTCCTTTTTTCTCTTTTTAAAAATGGGGGTTATGTTTCCCATTTTCCAGTCAGCGGGAAGTTCACCAGATTGCAACAACTTCTCAAATACGATGGATAGTGGCTTAGTAACTTAATCTGCCACTTCTCTCAGGATCCGTGAATGTATCTCATCAGGTCCCATGGATTTGTAAACCTCCAAGTTCATTTTATGGTATCGAAACTGATCTGCTCCTACAATGGGCAGTTGGTCATTCTCCTAGTCCCTTCCTCTGCCTTCTGTGACTTGGACTGTGTGGCTAGAGCACTCACTAGTGCAGACTGAGGCAAAAAAGTCATTGAGTAACTCAGTCTTCATATTCTGGGTAAACCAGTCTCCTGTTTCCTTCAGAAGAGGGCTCACCTTTTCCCTAGTCTTTGAACATACCTGTAGAAGCTTTTCTTGTTGCCCTTGGTGTCCCCTGGCCAGATTTAACTCGGTCATGGCTTTAGCTTTTCTAACCTGATCCCTTGCTGCTCGGACAGTTTCTCTGTATTCCTCTCAGGCTACCTGTCCTTGTTTCCACCTTCTGTAATTTTTTAGTGGGGCCTTGTTAAAAATAGAAAACATGTTATGTGGAGCAGAAAGGATTTCTTTGAAATTACTGATCATAAAGAAAACTCCTTCATGTACAGGAGCAGAAAAAATGCATTCACCAAACTGATAGTAATCCAGCCATTGAAGTAAACGAAACTGAAAAAAACGGGCAACGTTGAAAATTACAAAACACTAAAAAATACACAGGGCCAGCAAACAGGATTTTTCCAACTACAACAGTTTTTGATAAATCTCTAGCCCAAGTAAATGGGAACTTTTATTTTGGTAATATATTGAGTCTTTAAAATGAACCCAGTTTTTATTGATTTTGAAAGTAACACTTGCAAGTATGAAGGTAATAGCTTTTTGATTGATTCAGTCAGGATGACTTAGGCTTTGTGAATAAAGGGGGAATTAATCAGTAAGGGTTGATTTAGGACCTCTTTCATAATATGGATTTCCATTTTTTTGTGTCATTGTTCTGTTGTTAAAGACCTGATGGACTGTTTGCACTGAGGTGAATGATTAAATGACTGTACCCGTGAGTGACTGAAAAGTGAGGCCATCTCACAAGAATTAAAGCCTTCCTGAAATTAAATGCAACAATCAAACTTAATCTAAGAAAGTCTGCAGGAACCTATAAAGTAAGCAAGCAGAAACAGAAACAGCTGAGAAAAGAGACAGTAGTATTTCAGAAATCAGCCTTCAGAGAAAGAAAGAATGGTTTAGGAGGCAATACATAAAGACATGTATTGAGGTATTTGTGACAGGTGTTCTAGCAAGTGACACACTTCCGGTCTACATAGTACTGGTTTGACGAGAATCACCATATAAAGTTGTTCTCTACTGGCCTTTGAGTTTCTTTTTTCCTCCAATGTAGATAAATGTTATCGTGTCAAGGTGCAAAATATTATTAGGCTTGCTAAATAAAGCTGTGGTTGAAACAGAGTTTATTGGATACTGAGCTGAACAAGAAGCCAAAGAGTTTTTTCTTTGCCTTCTCAGATTAAAATTATTTATTCAGGAAAAGTTGAACTATAGGAAGTGCATACCAGTTTTGTGCCAAAATTCCTGAAAAATAAATTTACTTTTATGCTATTGGACTGGAGCTATTACAGGACAGGAGCACATATAAAGCTCCAAATAATGCTGATTTCTTTTCCCTTAAGGAAAAGACATAGAAAGCCCCTGTTATCTGCTACCTTTGAGTAAAGGACAATTCCACCATATCTCTAGCCACAGAAGAAGCAGACAGAAGATCATATCTTTACATATGTGTGTATCTTATCAGTGCGTATCTTCAGATAAATATTTTTGTGTATGCATGTATGTATACTTGATAAAAAGAAGTAACGGTAAGAAACAGATATTAACTAGATTTTTTTTTATGTTTGTATGTACTAAAATATATTTTCTTCCATAAGTATCTGTGAGACAACTAGTTTAAATGAAAGAGAATACAATAATCATGGAATAGTTTTGCATCATAAGACTTTGTTAAAAACAGCACATATTGTAATAAGTCATGAACTCATGGTTTTCAAACTGAGATTTCATCTCCTCCTAGAGCTGACTTAACTGCTGATGAACAGCTAGTCCCTTTTAGAAATTAGTCTTCTTTAAGACCACATAGTTTAAGAAAAACAGTAAAATATGGCTTCAAGACCTTGAGCTGTGATACTGTGACATCAGAGCATCTGAACAGAAAACTTGATCCTGGCAAACAGCCTGCGTCACACAAAGAAAACAACCGACGTGTCTGTATTGTAACAGAGATCAGACAGAGTTAAATAAGAAAGATGGGTGAGAACAATTGTTCAGTTGTTGTGATGAATGTAGCAACTATGTTCTTGGGGGGGGAGGTGTTTTGTTTTGCTTTTGCAGATTGCTCTATAGTTACTACAAGTTTTGTTTACTACATTCTATTAAAAAGGTCATGGTTAGGCAGCTGGGAGGAAGTCAACTTGTTTATTTTGGCTGCTGCCTTCCGGGTCAGCTGGATATGTAATAGAACAATCCAATGAAACAAGATAGATATACAGTCAGATTCATAAACAAGCACAAAGAAATATTGGTATGAGACTTTTCTGGACCACGGAACGCTGTTTCCTCTGTTCCAAAGGGGGAAAAGTCATGAATAGCACTCTCATCAATGTACCATGCGAAAACAACAGGAAGAGACCGAGATAACTCTTTGTAGTTCTTTGCACTCTAAGAGAACATATTCCTGCAAGCAATCACACATGCAAAACGAAAATGCTTCCTTTTTCCCTTGAACATGCTATATAATTGCCAAATTCATCATCACTTGTATTAGGCACCGCAGCTGACCTATTTAGATGAGGTTGTGGGTTAAAACAAGAGAATCATTTGCAGATCCTTATATAGAAAAGGAAAAGACCTTTAGAGTTTTCTTAAAAAAGCCTGAATACATTTGGGTTTTTACAAGATGGCATTAAAGACAGTATTAATTATTGAAAAACGCTAAGATAAATGGTAGAACATTCTTTGTTTCTAAATGCAGTGGAATACAGACATATACACAATAAACAAATTATCATAATTGCTTTCCCCAAAAAGACAAGAACTATATGAAGATCATGGTGTGCTTTATTCTACTCTGTCAGTGTATTTTACAAATCTTGTTTCAGCCAGCTAAGCTAGTTAGAAAAAATTACGTGTAGACTGCATTACAAAAGGCAATTTAAGAGTTACAGAGAGACCTGGTGGGTGAAGCAGAGGAGTCACCTAAGGGTCTAACAGATTTCTTGCCAACTACCTGCAGATCTCTGCTATTATGTCAAACTATGTCATTAGGACAGCTGAGAAACAGTCCAGTGGATCTTCCAAACTCTATATCAAAGAGTATTGGTGGTAAACTGGCAAGTACACTGTCTGGACAGGCGTCCTTCTTCCCAGTATTCTCAATATTCTGTCAGCAATGTTCCCCAGGACTTTATGCTGTGCAACACTCCACAGAAGGTAGGCTGTACTGGGAATGCCATGGCCTTACCCTTGCATACTGCTCTGCAACCTGCCACTGCTGACGATATCTTGGTGAGCTTGGATACCACCTCAGTATTCACTACAGCTTGGTTTTCCATTAAACACCTATGCAAAATGAAACCTACATTTTACATGTATTATCAAAAAAGCATAAAAAACACTGCTAAAAATAATAGAAAAATGGCATGAGAAGAATCAAATTCCCTTCTTTTGCTGAAGTAGGTGTAAATTTTATGAGAATTTGGGAGCATGAAGTATTGAATTAATGGGTTTTCAGCTTTAATACTTTCAAAGATCTTTTAATAGTAGCTCCACTACCTTATTTATTTTCTACTGTTCATTTTATTCTGATTTTTTCTTGCCAGCAATACAACAATAGATTGTTCTCTGAGACTACTGTAATAAAGGTCTTTTTAAGGTAACAATTTTATCTGGATATTTCTAGAAGAGAACTGTGCTATAAACACTTGGGCATGCATTTTTTCCCCTCTTCATATCAGATAGCATATTGCAGAGACAACTGTTTTACTAAACACTTCTTGAGAACACTTTTCAGTATTTTCTATTACTAATGCACCAGAAATTGAATAGTTCTTCTTTTTTCTTTTTTCTCTTTTTGTTGGAGAGACAGGAGTGCAGTGGACTGGAGAGGTGGAGCTGCAATTGTTATGAACAGTTATTAGTTCTGGAGCTTAAAGATTGAAGAATGACCTAGATATTTTCCTCTTTGAAGATGCAATATCTGTATTCACCATTTCTAATTTTTTGTATAAATTTTAAATGAGTTACTAGTGCTCAAGCACATGTTATTTATTGTCTAAGTATGTGCATGTATTTCTAATAATACAGTGCAATTAAACATGCTGTCAAGACATGTCTATATGAACTCCAAGAACTCAGAGCAATACCCTGCTCCAAAACATATGTGAAAGTTACAGTAAAAAAAAATAAATATCTAAGAAAAGCAATAGTAAAATGCAATGATTTTCAGTGAGAATATTCTACACTTAAACAGAAAGACTTCATTATAATAAAAGGAGAATCACACTGTTAGAGGATTCTATAATCAATGACAATTGACGAGGATTGAAAACTGTCTGAACAGAGGGTAGGGATCTGTGCCACAAAGTCTAGTTGGAAGCCAGTAACTAGTGGTGGACCCCAGGGATCAATACTGGAGCCAATCCTGCTTAACATCTTCATTAATGATTTGGATGATGGGGCAGTGTGTACCCTCAGCAAGTTTGCTGATGAGACAAAACTGTGAGGAGTGGTGGTACACCAGAGGGTTTTGCTGCCATCCAGAGGGACCTTTATAAGCTGGAGAAATGGGCTGACAGGAATCTCACGAAGTTCAACAAAGGGAAGTGCAAAGTCCTGCAACTGGAGAGGAATAACCCCTGGCACCAGGACATGCTGGGGGCTGACAAGCTGGAAAGCAGCTTGGCAGAAAAGGACCTGGGGGTCCTGGTGGACATCAACTTGAACATAAGCCAGTGATATGCCCCTGTGGCAAAGACCACCAAGAGTCTCCTGGGCTGCTTTAGAAGAAGTCTTGCCAGCAGGTCAAGGAGGTGATCTTTCCCCTCTGTTCAGCACTGATGAAGTGACACCTGGAGTACTGGGTCCAGTTCTGGGCATTGCACACAGTACAAAAGAGAGAAAGAGCTACTGGAGAGAATCCAGCAACAGGCCATCTTTGTATGAGAGACTAAGAGAGCTGAGACCGTTTAGCCTAGAGAAGGCTCAGTGGATCTTGTAAATGAAACTCATAAATCTGAAGGATGGGTGTAAAGAATAAGGAGCCAGGCTCTTTTCGATGGTGCCCAGTGACAGGACTAGAGGCAATGGGCACAAACTGAAACACCGGAGGTTCTCTTTGAATATCGGGAAACACTTTTTTACTATGACGGTGACCGCATACTGGAATAGGTTGACCAGAGCAGCTGTGGAGTCTCCATGTTGTAAGAGAGTCTTCATCTTCAAAAGCCATTTGGACATGGTCCTGGGCAACTTTCTCTGGGTGACCCTGCTTGAGCAGAGTTTGGTGATACGATCTCCAGAGGTCCCTTCCAACCTCTGCCACTCTGTGAATCTCTGACAATTTGTCTTCAGGCTCCAATGTTTTTAGTCTGAGTTCCACTTGGATTGTGCATGTTTCTGAGCTATTGCAGCACAGTTTGAAGGATGGCTGTGGTATGTAAGAGCACTTTTTTAGCTGTAGACTTGTAGTTTTCCTTTCTCACCATTTTTCTGAGCTGGATCTAATACTATCTCCTTAGTGTGTACATGCACACCATATATACATATACAGCAGGGGAGGAAAATCAAGGTTTATCTGTTTTCTAGTCAACATTGTCATCGCTTCCTTTACTTTTATATTAATGGATTAACTGTTTTCCCAATTATAATACCATCCATACCAAAAGCCCAAAACAGAAATTCAAACTGCAGAAAGACAAAATTCACAATCCAAAGAGATTTAATATGAAAAACAGTATCTCAGAACAACAAACAAACCAAAGGAATACGTGTTAATATAAATCATTATGGAGTAAACGCTATATACGTTTAAGCTAAATGATGGTACTTAAAGAACTAAGCTTAAATGAAAATATATGGCAAAAGAGATCAAAACTTTACAGACAGACAATAAATTAAATTCCACAAACCATTAGGAACCCATAATTTCCCATCTTCCAAATTGTGTTAAGAACACTATGCTTTATTGTCTCTTTTTATCACACACACATTATGTTTTCTTACTGAATACACTTTAATTCAAATTTCCATTAAAATCAGAAATTAAAGACAAACATGGAGTTTGTTCTTAACAGCAGACAACTAACTGTGATAAAGAAGCAAGAAACTGCATGCCTTTTCATAAATAATGGGTTCATATTCACATTTTGAAAAATAAACCCAATAATTATTAATTGAATTTTCTAATAATATCTGACTTGTGTTAAAGTGAAATATCAAATCAAACACTATATCTCAAGAAAAAAAATAGGATAAAGGGAGTATGATTGTATAGATTAGTTGGAGTAATTTTTATTCCAACACAGATAACAATATGTGCAAGATGGTCAGCACTTACTGAAAAAAAAAATTTTCAAAATAAAAAGATTTTAATTTCCCTTCTTTTATTCCAGATTTAGGGGTCTTCTTGAGAATAGCCTGCAAAACCAGCCATTTTAAGCTATGCTGATTTTACAAACCAGTAGTTTGGAAACACTCAGTGGCAAAGGGATTTCTGAATAAAGCTCATACATTTTTTATAAAAAAAAAAAATTCACCAGCAGTTTAAAAAAACTTAAAAGAGAAACACTTAAAATTATTTTTAGTAAGAATAGTTAACTTTCGTAAATGCTGATACTTGATGTTGTGTAAATATATGCCTAAGGAATAATTGCTACTAAATCAAAACAAAGATTACTACTAAATATTTTTTCATTATAGTATTCACAATAATATTTGAACAAACTTAAAACAGTTGAGAAATTCATCATTCAAAACAATTACTTCAGAATTGTAATTTCTGTATTTTTTCTGTAAAAGTAAATTCATAATCAGTAGTTATATAGGATTTTGAAAAAAATAATTGAAATCCAGGTTTATATTAAGCATAATCCATTGAAAAATAAAAGAATCATTGAATGCCATAGTAAATGGAAGTAGATACTGTAATTAATCCTTTTCATTGTTATTAAGCTTTACACAATAAGGGGAGAGAAACACAAACCTTTAATCGAGCCTGATGTGAATGCAAAAGACACAAGTGATAAATACTTAAACATCTTATTCAAAGCCTGTTTGGGTTTTTTTTCATAACTGCTTAACCAAACAATTAAGTGTTGGAAAGTACCTTGGGAGTTTTACAGAATTTTTTTGCCCTTGGATGATCATTTAACTTCTACAAAGAAAAAAGAGGATTATTATTTTGAAGTCTTTAGACAGTATTCAACTCGGAAAAAATTATATATTGGCTTACCAAGACATGGCACGAAAGCAGGATGATTTTTTTTCTAGCATCACGTACAAGGCTTTTACAAGAAACATGCCCCAAATTTCACCACTTATTAAAGTGATTAAAATGTTCATGGCTATCAGCATAGCAAAAGAAATGAAATGGTCACAAAAAGCTTTCATGAGATATTTCTAATTGCAATTCTTTCCTATGAAAAGTTCAGTGGAGGGAGAAAAAATTCCTTATGGTTCAATTCTACCTTTTTAACCTATGGAATTGTGAAATTATATGTGGAAATATCAATAGATCAGAAAGTGGTTAAAATACATCTACACACCTATTCAAGAGATCAATTTTAATAAAATCTTTTTATATATTTTAGGGGGGGGTGTAAAGTTTGAGGAATAAACTGAGCCTTTAAGTTTTACTGAATTTGCTAATAGTAGGATTATTGATTCTGTCAAGGCAATAAACTCTGAAATAAAATCAGTTCATCAACAGCGTCTCAAAATCATTCAATAGAAAGTGGAAGTTAATATTGCAGTAATTTTTGAAGTATTATTGATTTTTCTCTAAGTCCCAGTCATTATTATCTTCTTGGTTTCATGAAAAGCTCCTCAAAATAGCACAGTCATAATTTCCCGAGTTAAAAAATAAAAAAAATTCAAAAAAACCCATGAATTTTTTTCATTGTTAATACTGGAAAGGCAGATAAAAGATTTGTAATCTCTTATTTTCAGGAAGTAGGCTATCATAACCAACTTTAGAATAGAACAAAATAGTTTAATATTTATGCATTTATTGGAAATATTTAAATATTTAAGTAAAGCAGAAATAACTGAAAATATAAATTTACATTGTCATCTCTTCCTTGTAATAATATCAAGTGCTAAAATTAAACATAGAATCTGAAAAAAAAATTAGGAAATGTTGAAAGTAATTCTGTAGGGCAACTGGGTTCATGAAATAATCAGTTAATATGTTTACCCAAAGGTTCACCAATCACACTGGAATATACTACTATATTAATAATAATACTATTCAAGCTTTTATAAAATGAGGTACAAAAATAAAAAGCTATAAGAAACAGCATATGGAATTTGCAGAGAAAAATTTCTTTTTATATGCTTTTTAATTCTAAAAGAATATTTAAACTTGAAGTAGCTTTAAAAAAAAAAGTCAAGTTCAATCCTTGCCTGAATGCATATGTCATCTTATGTATATATTATATAGAAAATAACTGGGAAGAAGAAGAATGCATGATAAGAATCTGTCCCTGGATCTATAGCTGTGCCAAAGATAATAAGCCTTCTACAAATCGAAATTACTGGGGAATACAGGAGGCTCAAATTCATCTTTTGATCAGTTACCAGACCCAGGTCCTACCTTTCTCAGTTGCCTCCAGCTGATGTGCTTCAACATCATAGAATTTCTTAATTCTAACTGGAACGCTGTCCCTTATGTACAAGCTTACATTTCACGTTTTTATATTTCATCCTGTTTCTATTATTGAGACCCTTAAATTGCTTAGCTGTGTCTCTACATGATCTGACTTGTTTCTCATTGCCAAATCATGTCATTTCTAAATTTGTAAAACACCACCATTTAAGCCAAGATCATTTTATATTGACTGCAGTGCCAAGCTCTGAGGGACTCTCCTAGTGATCTTCCTCCAGCCTAATAACTGCTCTTTAAACACAAATGGTAGACTTCTTTTTTTTTTTCCTTTTGAAGTTAATTTCTTAACTACAATTTCTATAACTCTTATCTTTCCAACTAGGCCAAATTAACTTCATATAACATTTTACATACCATCTTACTGACACCCATAAATTATTCTACGATATTCCTTCAAGCAAAGATTCTACAACATCTTTTTTGCTTGGAATATGACAAGATTTTACGTTACTCTGTCATGAATGGCTCTCTATAAACTCATGTTGTCTCTTAGCATGTTTTCTGTTTTCTCCTTTCCTCCGCATTTTTTCCTAAATTGATTCATGGTATTGCGGTCCATCTATTAGGTATAAAGAAGCCTGAAATGAGGCTTAAAAATTTTCATTTGATCTTGATTATCTACATTTTATTTCCATGTCCTCATTCCCACAATTCATTCACCCTTATGTTCCTTATTCAACAACACCTTTGTTAGTGGAAATGGATGTACCAAAGCCCAATTCCCTCTAACTGGCTTTTTATTAATCTTGCTGAAGATTTTTGTTACTATTTGTTTTACTATTCTCTGCAAGTTTAAGTCAGATGAACTTTTGGCAATTCCATGTAATCCCTGCACTTTCCAATGACAGTCTTCCATCGGGTCCCTTGTTTCCAATAGACTTTTGCATTTTTATTTGCCCATTTTGATTTGGATCCCCACTTCATGCTTCTTGACATTTAAATAAGAGACAGTTTCTACAATTCACGTACATTTTGTATTCAAAATCATCAACTTCTCAGCAAAGTTGCTTTCATGCCCCTAATTTTTCAGTTTGCCCTTTGAAAAAGAAAAATGTTAGCTACAGAGCTTTTGTGTATGAATGGCTTGTATATTTTTGGCAGTATGTTAGTTTAAAATGTCAAAAAGCTTTTTAAGGTGACTAAAACACTTCAGCAACATGGGAAATGATCACCTGATATCACTGGCAGCAAAGCACACAGAACTACATTTAGATTCCTTCTAGGAAAGAAGACACCATTTGTGTACCAACTTTTTAGGTTAATAGAGTTTAGACTGTACAAAAACCTTAGTGGAGGGGCACAATATTTTCTCTTTGCTTACTCTTTTTCCTCGCTTAAAGTATTCTTTCTTGAAGATGACCTGTTGCACTCTAAATAAATAAATACATTACTGGATTGCTATTGTAAACTTTTGTTGTTATGAATATTATGATTATTTTTTTAACTCAGTCTTTCCATCAATTCCATTTGGGATTTACTGAATCCCAGACTCTTATAGAATAACTTTGGCGTTCATTCTTTCCCAGTTTTACAGTCACCAAAACTGAGGTTTTACATTTCCTGGGCCAGTACTGTAACAACTAACTTATTAGCAAAAGTTATCTAATGTGATCTCAATCTTATTCTTTCTCTTCATTATAATTAATTCACTGGAATCACAGGATGTAGTATGGAACATTATTAGTTCAAAAAAATTGTTTTCTTATCTCAGCAGTCCTGAGATAATTAGGGTCCCATACTGCATAGCAGACCAGAGCTAGGCAAAAGCAATCTCCTCTTATTTGTCCCTCCAAATCACCCTAAACCAGCTATACAAAAGACTCTGCAAACAAGAATAAGGAAAAATAAGGAGCAACTCATTCTGCATGTCATATCCAAGCATGTTCAGGAGCAGGAAGTTATTGGAAGTGGTCAACATGGATTAACCAAGGGTAAATCATGCATGACCTCCCTCATAGCCTCCTATGATGTTATAACTGGTTGGCTGGATGAGGGCAGAGCAGCAGATTTCATCTACCTTGACTTCAGCAAGGCTTTTGACACTGTCTCTCATAACATCCTCCTTAGGAAACTGAGGAAGTGTGGACTAGACGAGGGGACAGTGAGGTGGATTGAGAGCTGGCTGTGTGACAAGACTCAGAGGGTTGTGATTAATGGAGCAGGGTCAAGTTGGAGGCCTGTAACCAGTGGTGTCCCCCAGGGGTCAATACTTGGACCAGTATTGTTTAACATATTCATCAACGACCTGGGCGAGGGGATAGAGTGTATCCTCAGCAACTTCACTGATGATACCAAACTGCGAGGGGTGGCTGACACCCCAGAGGGCCGTGCTGCCATCCAGTGTGACCTAGACAGGCTGGAGAGCTGGGCAGAGAAGAACCTAATGAGGTTCAACAAGGACAAGTGTAGGGTCCTGCACCTGGGGAGGAAGAATGTCAGGCACCAGTATAGGTTAGGGGTGGACCTGCTGGAAAGCAGCTCTGAAGAAAAGGATCTGGGGGTCTTGGTAGACAGTAAATTATCCATGAGCCAGCAATGTGCCCTTGTCGCCAAGAAGGCCAACGGAATTCTGGGCTGCATAGGGTAGAGTGTGGCCAGCAGGTCAAGGAATGTCGTTCTCCCCCTCTACTGTGCACTGGTGAGGCCACAACTGCAATACTGTGTCCATTTCTGGGCTCCCCAGTTCAAGAGAGACAGGGAGCTACTGGAGAGAGTCCAGCGTAGGGCAACAAAGATGATTGAGGGATTGGAGCATCTCCCTTATAAAGAAAGGCTGAGAGAGCTGGGACTCTTTAGCCTGGAGAAGAGAAGACTGAGGGGAAACCTTATTAATGTTTACAAGTATCTAAAGGGTGGGTTTAAGGAGGATGGAGCCAGACTCTTTTCAGTGGTTCCCAGTGACAGGACAAGGGGTAACGGGCACAAACTGGAACATAGGAAGTTCCAAACAAATATGAGGAAAAACTTCTTTGCGGTGAGGGTGACAGAGCACTGGAACAGGCTGCCCAGGGAGGTTGTGGAGTCCTCTTCTCTGGAGACTTTCAAGACCTGCCTGGATGCAGTCCTGAGTAATGTGCTCTAGGCAATCCTGCTTTGGCAGGGGAGTTGGACTAGATGACCGCTAGAGGTCCCTTCCAACTCTGAAAAATTCCGTGATTCCGTGAAAAAAGATGTCTGTCAGATGGGAATCTTTAAGACTGGTATGTCTCCTAAAGTTTTGTGTTATGAAAATATATCCTGAGTTAATTAAGTACACTCAAATTACTCCCAAGAAATCAGCTCATCAGGGGTTTTTAATGAAGTTTACATGTCTGGGGAGCTGCTAATAGGTTTTAAAAACCTACAGGACTTCTGTGGTCAATCTGTTCTTGAAAGATAGCCGCCTATGGTCCACACGAACAGAAGCAAACAGAATTTAGTGCTGCCCACAATGAATAACATTCTGTGTCTGGCCAAATATATCTAAGAAAGATGTCTCAGTTTGGACTGTGGTCATTCTAGGATGCCAAAATATAAAAGTGAGACTGTATGAGTCACACCTTCTCAAGTCCCAATTGCCTCTAGAGGTGCCTTTTTCCCTTTGTTAAATGGAAAGTATCAGGAATCAATTTAAATGACTCACCATGGTTTGAGCCCAGGCTACAAGTTTGCTTCGATATCAAAGTAATGATAGCTATTCATGTAATTTTTTCTTCTAGAAATGCACACAATACCAAAGTAGTACTTTCCAATCCTGAAGGAAGTTGTATATTTTACAACTGAATAATGGAACTGTCATGCAAGTTAGAAAGCAATAAAGGTAAGACTCAAAAATAATTCTCGTACTGCTTGAAACCTATTATTTTAAATACATTGGCAAACAGAAGCGAGAGAGAGAGGAAGGGGAAAAGAGAAAGAAGTTGAGAAGCATTAGAAAGAATTTAATAAAATTAAGCCTTTCACCTGAGCCACCCATTCCTTTAAAATACAGGAGGTACAGAGGTAAAGAACACAATCTCAGGGTCTACAGATGACATTCCATGTGGATCTACATTACCAGAATGTCTTATGGACAATAGCCTTGAAAGTAAGCAAACAAGACTTTAGTTATAAGTTATAGAAATAATATACAGCAATGAAAATAATTTCCTGTAATTTGTGGTGCTGGTCCCTGTAAACAGAGTCTTTTTTTATTTAATCAGAAAAATTGTCTAAAACATTTTTTAAAGTATTACAAGACATATCCTCTAAATTTCACTGCTGCAATCAGAATCCATAAAATATACACACTCCCATGAATTCTGCTCTTAAAACAGACCTTTTCCATTTTCTCAGAATATTTTCAGGATCATTTAGACAAAGGACTGCAAAATTAACTTATTTAGTAGCAACAACAGCAACAAAACTGAATAAAACTCTTTTTTGACATGACATGAATCGCCAGCAGTTAAAAATGCTAAAATATTTTCTCAAAATTGTTTGAGGGGTTTTGTTACAGATAACATCTAAGACCACTAAAGATGAAAAAGAATATATTCCACTTGCTCCACTTTTTATTTATTCATGTCACAAGCCTCTATGCCCAGAAACATTCCTTCTAGGTTCTTAAGAAACACTTCTTTCCCCTTACTTCTCCATTGCCCACAATTCCAGTTACCTGAGCCTGAAAGGTGCTCTTTAGCAGTTGCCCACTGGTGCCATGGGGAAACCAGCATTTCATCCCGCTGATGGTGCTCTGCCAACAAAAGCCTGTTTGTAGTGGGAGGGAATGAAGAGTAACAGGATTTACTGACGATAAGAACCTGGTGGCAACTGGAGTGCAGGGGATGGGAAACTATTCTGTTCAGCATTTCCAGGAGAGGATGAAGAGGTACCACTAATGCTACCAGGTCTCACATTAGGCTAAGGTAAAGTTTAAGATTAAAAACATTATATGGAGCATAAGGAGACAGGTAAACATTCAAGGGACCTAGAGAGTATGGTTAAGGGTCTGACGTGCAGGCTAGACAGTTCAGAAGAATTTGAATATGAATTGAGTAGACAGGCAAATTGGCAGAACACAAAGGACAGACAATTAAGCCATGAACAAACTGAAAAGATTCATAATTCACAGCAGATGAAAGAAAACTGAAAATCAGAATTTCAAAAGCACTAGAAAATATCCTGACAGCGCATTCTGTGAATTTCATACACAGCACTGGTGAAGTTTCAGCATCAAATAAGATATCCTAATGGAGAGCAATAACAGCTTTCTCGTGAATATTAGTAAAAAAAACCCAACCAAACAAACAAACAAAAAAAACAAACAAAAAAACCCAGAAGGAGAATATAACTATTTGAAATACTTCCTAGAAAAGTCATGGAAACATTTTTTTTTTCTCATGGCCTTCAACTTCAAAAATTCTGAAATGTTCAAGAAAATACAGGCTACTGCTATTTTGAAAATAAGAACCAGAACACACAAAAGTAATTATACTGACATGTAATTCATTATAAGATGGGGCTAAACATGCCAATTCATCAAAATTAGAAATCTTAAATTATGTCTTTTTTAAAACTGAATATGGAATACTGAAACTCCAGGTGGGGTCTCACAAGAGCAGAGTAGAGGGTGAGCATCACCTCCCTTGACCTGCTGGCCACACTTCTCTTGATGCAGCCCAGGATGTGGTTGGCTCAGACAATTTCTCTGTATTCCTCCCAGGCTACCTGTCCTTGCTTCTACCCTCTGTAGGCTTCCTTTTTCTGTTTGAGTTCGTCTAGGAGCTCCTTGTTCATCCATGCAGCCCTCCTGGTGTTTTTTCCTGACTTCCTCTTTGTTGGGATGCATTGCTCCCGAGCTTGGAGGAGGTGATCCTTGAATATTAACTAGCTTTCTTGGGGCTCTCTTCCCTCCAGGGTTTTATCCCATGGTACTTTGCCAAGCAGATCCCTCAAGAGGCCAAAGTCTGCTCTCCTGAAGTCGAGGATAGTGAGCTTGCTGTGTGCCTTCCTTGCTGCCCTAAGGAACTTGAACTCCACCATTTCATGGTCAGTGCAATCAAGGTTGCCCTTGAGCTCCCCATTCCCCACCAGCCCCTCCTTGTTGGTGAGATCAAGGTCCAGCATAGCAGCTCTCCTTTTTGGCTCCTCTGTCACTTGGAGAAGGAAGTTATTATGAACACATTCCAGGAACCTCCTGGATTGCTTGTGCCCTGCTGTGTTGTCCCTCAAATATTATAAAAGTATGTTCTGGAAATTATCTAAATGGAAATGTCTGCATTTCACCAGCTAAATCCTATCTTTACACTCTGATCTTAGCAACTTCCTCAAACAAGATTTCCTTAAAAGGGATGAAAGAAAATCAAACAAACATAATGAGTGGTTTCTTGAAGGATCTGCACGGAATGCCAGTATAAGAAATATAAGCAAAAACAAATGCAATCTTAATATTACAAGTAGTAACTTATTGATCCTTGGCAATTAAGGCTTTCACCTGTGATTTTTTTTCAATATTCCAGGGGTATCTAGATAAATTGTGCTAATTTTTTGTAGTATCACACTGGAATTAAAATATCATGACTGGACATTCCTAGTATTTTTCCAGCTATAGCCTGTAGCTACTGAACTTCTAGTAGGAGATGCTTAATAGGCTTGAACGCCGTGTTCTTTCTGATCTTGGCCCTTTGACTAAATACGTGGAATTCTGTGCATGAACAAAAGTGTGGACTGTCTCCAAAGGGATCTTAAATATTTTGTGGTTCATATTCTGGCTTATTTGGTAGACCTCTTACAATGTTCAGTAAGTACATATTCTTTACTGCAAACATATCAAGGATCCCAGGAGACACTGACTGCTTATTTGACTGCTAGCCATAGTAGCCCTTTTCATAACAGTAACAGTTGAGAAAATAGGAAATATTCCTGAAATTCCCAGGAATCCAGTATCTGCATAACCCTTCACCAGTCTTGCACAGTATGAGCCATATGTCTTCCTGATCACAGGCTTTATGTCTCCTTGGCCATGGTAGATTTAACATTAACACAAACAACATTTAAATGAAAGCAGAACATTTTAAATAAAGAGGATACATGACAGCTATTATTTCAGATTGATGCTCCTCTGATAAGTTGCCAGAAATGTAAAGGAAGGAAAAGAACCTACCTTTTTATTTGCTTGAAGTGCTTGAGCACTTCCAGAGCCCAGCAACTGGGCAAAGAGATTTCAGCAAAAACATTCTCTCTCTTTAAACTTGAAGGCTAGTTACGTAAAGAGAGTCAATTAAATCAATCAGACACAGAAGTACATTAAGCCATTCTTGCCTTCAGGCAGACCTCCAGCAAGAGTGAGTAGAGTTCCCAACGAACTGCATTTAGTATCCATCATACATCTATATGATTACCTGCTTTGGGGCAGGCACTAGATGGGTATGCATTGCATAAGCAGCCTATAGCCCTAAGAGACAGTCTTGACACTTGAGACCAAGTTCTTGAACTTAAGAATTTCAGGGAAACAGAGACGTTTATCAGGAGTACTCTTTGAACATTCATCTTCAGTGTTGCTGAGGAGCAGTCACCCATGCAGTCATCTTCTCCCTGGAAGAAGGGATCCCTGCAGGGACTAGAGGTAGGCTGAAATGATGGGCAAATAGTTCAGTGTGTGATGCCAGGGAAGAAATCACACTAAATTACCTGCCTGTGGTGAACCCAGTGAGTTGTCTATATAAGATATCTAAAAATTGCTGGAGAGGAATGAGTATTATTGGCACATGTAGATGTAAAAAAACCCAAAAAACAAACAAACAAAAAAAAAAAAACAAAATGCTCTGGAGACAACATTACAACATTTAAGTTGTTAGGAAGAAAATTGAAGACCAAGCCCTCCACAGCAGCATTTACTGACTTACTTTTAATATCACACATAGGGCTAAAAATAGAAGTACGGGGGCAAAGCTTTAATCTACAATTGAAGAAAGAGTGCAAGTCAAAAACATTCAGATTAATCAAGAACAAGAGACACTTCAGAAATGAAGGGAGCTGTTACAGCAGGGACTAAGTGCAGATGAACTGTAAGGGGACCAGATGGCTAGCACTTCAAACAAGGCTTCGAAAAGGTTGTAAAGGAGTTCTTAAGCAGAAGAATGGGGAAAAGCTGACAGCTACGATAAAGTATGTACTAGATACAAAGTGTTGAACAGAGGTGCAGAGGCTTAGAGAAGGACCTCTAGAAAAGGATAAGATACAGGATAGCAGCATTTCGTGCGTGCAAAGGTGTGTGTGCTTTGACATTAAGCTCAAACAGAACAAACTTAGCACAGACCTGAGCAAACAGTTCTGTTGCAAGGCAGAATCAGGGCAAAGCAGCTAAATTAAGAAGGAAATTACAGTTAAAGGTAAAAGAATATGAACTTTGTGACCTCTTTCAACCTTATCACTGTGGCTTTATCATAGTCATTCATTATTTGCACTTTAAAATGCCTCCCTATCACCACAACCAAGGCAAAAGTTTTCACAGAGGCTATAATACACTTTCTCGCCTACTTTCCCATATGAACAGTTACTAGCTAACAGTAAGACCTTAATTCAGATAGTTAAAACCAGTTCTTTCTGTTCTAGTCATGACTGACTGGGAAGCAACATTTCTGTGTTCAAGATGGGTTGTTACCGTCCCAGACCTGCATACCAATGGGAAAAAATGAGGGTCAGAAATCCATTAAAATAAATGCTGAGTAAGACAGTAAAATATTTTATGGAATGAGGTTAATACCATAGGATTCTTTAAGAAGACAGGAAAAGGAACCGAGGAGGGTCAGGAAAGAAAAAGAAGAAGCTGATAAGAGGAGAGTGGACATGGGAAAATAGTACTTTAAGGAATATGGAAGAGGGGTAGGACACTTCACTGTAAATATACATCCCACCAACAGGCAGAAGAGAAAGCAAAGAAATACTTTTATGTAAAACTAACCCACTGCACTTCTATCAGTAAAAGCCTTTAGTCCCCACAAAATTTCTGTTGTGATTTGCACAGCCTGGATTATGGGCCAGTGTATCTGTGAGCAGATTTATATGGTAATCAGATGTCAAGTAACACTAGATATGGATAATGATTACTTTTAATGATTTTGCTCAATTGAAGTGGCAAGCAAGTTACAAGAAGAGAAGCTTCTAATCAAATCATTGTCATACATGAAAAACTGTGGTCTATATATTTTGTTTAAGAAATTATAGTTAACAGGATTGCTTTCGGGCTCTCTCTACGAGTATTTTACAGATCCAGTTCATTGTTTGTTGCTTGAGTTTTTTTTCTCCTACAGCTGTTTATGTCAGTGCAGTGAGGTAGTCTATAGATCAAGCTGAACCAGGCCCTGAGACAAAAAAAGCCCAGGAAAAAGAGGAAGCAGAGGTGCCTCATCAATGTCCTGATACCAGAACAGCACTTCCTACAATTATCACCAGCTCCAGGGCAGGAAAGAGAAAGACGTATCTTCATTTTCTCTACAAAGTATGACCTACAGGGATGGAGATAATTAACTTTGCAAACAACTTAGGGTGTGACCTTGACAGCAGAGTGTCTAGATCTTCCCGCAGACTTTCATCTGTCTGCTGTTAAAGATGAGGCCTAACAGAAACAGACAAGGATTAAGAAGGGCAAAAGACAGGAAAATTTATGAGCATCAAGGAACTGGCAAGTATGCTGGTTTTAAGCCAACAAATAAGATAATGTTACTTTTAGGATGTAAGGTCTTGGAAAGTCATTTAAAGAAATGGATGCATTAAAGTAAATTTAAATGAGACCACGCCACCTGTTTAACAAAGTATATCAAGATTGGTTTAGTTATATATTTTAAAGACAAAATTTGAAAAATATTTTTAAAAAAACCTGCCCTGTAAAGAGATACATAAATCTCTATTCAATCATGTTACTATCGAAGTTATGATTTGATATATATGTAACAAATCTTGACAAGTTTTCTTCTATGAATGCATTTTTTTAATTGTGTGCTTATTTTAGAAAGAATTTAGAATCAGCATATTTATCAGGCTTTTTTTGTTGTTAATTTGTTAAAAAATTAAACATGGAGCAGTGTAATGTTTCTCTTTCTAGAGAGAACCTAGCAAACCTAACAAACCTAACCAAAAACCTGAAAAATAACCATAATCTGCCAGGACATATTTGCATTCACTTGTATTATCTCTTGAAACAAAAACTAAATTAAAATTAAAAATTGCATAGCACAGCTTGTTTCTGACACTTTCTTTAATCTGCTGAACAGTTTTGCTGAGACGTCATCCCAATTGCATACTTCCTCTTTGGTTCTGATTCTTCAACCACCTGCTGGTTGACTCCCTCAAGACAACACCAGGGTTTTGCTGAGCAAAATTTGTGCCCTTAAAATATACAGTACAGTTTCAAATACGGTTTGTGTTATCCACGTAGATTTTACGTGCACATTACAGGAGTGAAAAGCAGTTTAATGCACCATACTATGCTGCCATTTTCTACCATTTCCTACGCTTACAAAGAGCAAAAGACTAGGCAGATGAGTTCTTTAGGCAACAAACAGCCCTCATAGATAACACGCGATTTCTGTTTATAAGGTTTCAGAGCAACAGATTGTTTTCCAGACTGATATTTTTGTGCCTGCAGAATGCATTGCTTATTGTACAGACTGACGAGGAGGACAAATTATGATGATGGCTGCAGCAAATGACTTGCTCTGTATTGCTGTACACAGGCCACAGACTCGGAGGATTTCCCAGGAATGAGACTAAAAGGAAATAGTCTGTCTCAAATAGGAAACATTCAATGTGCTCAAAAAGGATGTATCACTTTTCAGGCTAGAACGTCTGTGGGCATCAACTTTTTTCTCTCGGCAGTTAACTGTATAACAGAGAAGTATTGCTGCATTTCCTTTTTGCAGTGTTTTGTGCTACTGCGGTACCTGTTTTGTTTTAGACATCATAGCTTTGCACAATGAGCATTGCACGTATTCCAAGAAATGGTCTTATGATCACTGATGATAAAGAAGCCTGTTTCCTTGATGCTTTCTGTTTTGTAGTTGATGACAACCTGTTTTCATGGCCATAGCATTTATGATGACTGTTCCCATGTGTATTACCTGGTGTTAATAAATTTTGAGCTCACACAGTATTATTCTATAATCATAGAATAGTTTGGAAAGGACCTTTAAAGGTCATCTAGTAAATCCCCCAACCTCCCAGTAGTGTTTTCCTCAGCTGTGACACTTGGACTGACAAGAGGCAACGCTTTTGCCTTTTGTCAACACTTGCAGAAATGCCATTATCTTTGAACTGATCTCTGCTGCTGTACAGAATCCACTCCCAGTAAACTAATGTGGGGAATGCACCAATCAGCCAGCACTAACATACAAATGTATGCACAGTACAGTTATCTTGCTTATCCCTTAATATATCAGTTTAGAGGAACTGATCACTCAGTAATTTCCATAGTTCTGGTGAGACTTCATGGCACCCTATGATGTGCGATTTAGTTGCTGAGCCTCTATTCAGAAGAGGCTGTCAATGAAGCTAAGGGATGGTTTTGTGATATGTATCAGACTTCATAAGTTAAAACCACTAATTTGATTTTCACTTCTGATAAGAGAGTTGATTTCCTGCTTTACTTAAATCTTTTAAAGTCTCATTTTATATCGAAGTGTACATTTCTCTTCCCTTTTTACCAAATATGTTGTCCCAAGTCTGCTAGTTTGGGAATATTCCTCTATCTTTTATTAATATAGTTTGGAAAGGGAATCATAGGCTATCTCAAGTTGGAAGGGACCCATAAGGATCATCAAGTCCAACTCCCTGCTCCTCGCAGGACTACCTAAAGCTAAACCATATGACTAATAGCGTCGACAAGACGCTCCTTGAACTCTCACAGGCTTGGGGCCGTGACCACTTCCCTGGGGAGCCTGTTCCAGTGACCAACCACCCTCTCGGTGAAGGACCTTTTCCTAATAAACACATTGATTTCAGAAGTAGGTATTATAATGGCGTGCTTGGTAGCAGGGGTCTGCAGGCAGCCTCTGTGAGGAGAGGCCAGGGCTGTCCCATGCCGGATACAGCTGGTTCCAGCCGGCTCCGACCAACCCACCCCAGGGCATGGCAGAAAAAGTATTTAAGAAAGGTTAAAAAACCATGAGCAGCAGCTGTGAGGGACAGCAGTGAGAAAAATGAGAGAGAAACAGCCCCGCAGACACCAGGGCTGCAGAAGAAAGAGGGGGAGAAGGTGCTCCATGCACTGGAGCACAGATTCCTGTGCAGCCAATAGTAAAGACCATGGCAAAACAGGTTGTACCCCTGCAGCCCCTGGAGGACCACAGTGGAGTAGATATCCACACCGCAGCCCACGGAGGACCCCACACTGAAGCAGGTAGGTGTGCCCTGAAGGAAGCTGCAGCCCATGGAAAGCCCTGGCAGAAGCCGCGGCTGGTGGAGAGGAGCCCACACAGAAGCCTGTTTCTGAAGGACTGCAACCCATGGGAAGGACCCCAGCCCATGTGAAGGACACATGCTGGAGCAGGGGAAAAGTGTGAGGATGAAGGAGTGGCAGAGATGAAGTCTTATGGACTGACCACAACCCCCATCCCCATGTCCCCGCAGCACTCAGGGTGAGGAGGTAAAAGAGTCAGGAATGAAGAAGTTGCACCTGGGAAGAAGGGGTGGGGGGTGGGGACCTGATGGGAAGGTGTTTCTAGTGTTTTCCTTGTTTCTCACCATCCTACTCTATTTCTAATTGTCAAGAAATTAAATTAGTTTTCCCCAATTTGAGTAGTTTTTGTCCATGACAGTAATTGCTAAGCGATCTCCCTGTCTTTATCTCAGCCGATGAGCTTTTTCATCTTATTTTCTCCCTCTGTCCTGTTGAGGAAGGGGAAAGAGAGAGCAGCTTGGTGGGCATCTGGCAGCCAACCAAGGTCAACCTGCCACAAACGGTATTTGCTTGGATGCAAATAACAGCTTCAATTAATGCAGCTTCCTCCAGAATCGCGTCTGTTAAAGTAATTTACAGTGCAAATCTGGGAAAACAGTTCAAATGTAAAGACTGATTGAATTCTTAAACTCTCTTAAGATTAAACCAACCTTTTTAATAGTAATCAAGCTTATTCAAAGCTGCATATAAAATATTTGCAAAACAAACTAGCTTAAAATATTTCAGAAGACATTTAGGATAAAATAATTTATAGCAAACTGCAACCCACTGCAAAATACATTTTGTAAAGACACTGACTAAATAGTCATTCTATTGCTGTACAAGAACAGCACAAGCCAGTATGACTACAATTTGGTACTCAAATACATATTCACCTTTCACAGTACTGGACATGTATGTATTCCCGTGTAGTTAGTAGATTGTAGCTAGATGAGCTAGGGTAGTCCCAAAACTTATTAATTTAAGTAAGATTCACCATACTGTATTAAAATCTAATCAGATTAGTGATATTCTTATCTTTTCTAATGTGATAAATACCAGTGAATACTAATATCATTTTTAAAAAAATCTATTAGTAGGATATGTCCTCCCTGTTTTATTGTCTATTATAGACATATCACTTGCATTTTATTTCATTGTCAACCTGAGCTATGAATGTAAAAGACAGAATGAATAACGTTGGTTGTACTGCAAGTAGCCCAGGCCTCTATGCATCTCTACAAAGTCCAATTATTGTTCCACGTAAGAAAAAGAGGATGTGGTTCTTCAATCATAAGAAGAAAGACTCTTTACACAAATCCAGATCCCATTAGGCAGGACACTTGCAAGCTGAATTCCTAAAGTCATTTCTAGTTGATTATATGCTAAGTGGCATGGTTGCCATTGCACAACGGTTGATTCTCTAAGTGGGAAGGCCAACAGCAAAAATAATCCACAATACTCCTGCCTAAAACAGTCCTTTATTGAAAGTATTCACAGACAAGTCAGTTGTTAAACTGGCATTCACTCAAGATTAAGTGCATTTCCCATAGCAGTTTTCTTTGCTTTCCTCAAAAGACATCAAAGTTGTTAAATAAGTTATCCAATTAAAATATGAAATAAGGCATTTACAGCTTCCTCTCCCTTTTATACAACTGAAATATATAATAAATTTAAGGAGGTTTTTTGCCTTTTTTTATAACAATGAAAAAACACACATGCCCCAAAAAAATCCCAAGCCATTTTGGAGGAAAGATTCTCCCAAACCAGGCAGCTAGTTAAAAATCTGGCAATCTATCCAGTCATACGTTATGCAATATATCGCTACCATCTGTACAACTGATGGGGTACTACCTTACTGCAAAGAGAAGGGATTTTCTAGTCACTGAAGAAATTATAGAAGAAAGCAAAAATGTCCAGCCTTCACAGACTGATGCCTACGCTTCTGTGGAGCCCACCAAAGTCAATGATACGTTGTGTGAATACAATTGTGACTACTGTATCAGGGCCCTGAAGCCTTCTTGAACTCTCTAGTCTGTCCTATTATATACTGTTATATATATTCCCTTCCTTTTCAAAATTGGGATTGGTAATTACGGGCATCAGAAACTCCTCACTTTCAGAACTGTTTCTACTTCCATGGAGCAGGAGGACAAAACCGCTTGTTTTCTTTGAGATCTATAGCCAAGGTTATGGGAAGTTTGAAAGAAAGTATTAAAAGAATAAAATAAAAATACATTTTTAAGAAAGACAAGAAGCATAAACAATAAATTAAAAATAGGAAAAAATAATTTCCTTTCCACAGTTTTGCAAATAGTAAAGTAGATCAGATTTTCTAAAGTAAGCATCACAAAATCTGTGCCCCAGATCATATTGTTTGTCATACCTATAACTCTTCCAAAAATCTCAAAACTCTCCTTCACTTAATATTGTACTTAAAAATCAGAAGATAGATTGCTAAGCAACCCCAACACATGAAGTTTTTACCAGCTATAGCAGCAAGCAATTTAGGTGCAAAATAGGCTTTTGTAGAGAGTATCTGCACCATAATGAATACTTCAGTTAGTGTCACTATCCACCTCAGTAGCTAGAAGAGGCTGTCTTGTTTTCTGTGCCACTGTTGTCTGCACTAAACGGATAAGAATTGATAGTATCTTTCTGTTGCATCGATGGGTATGTTTTCTCACTGTGTACTGCGCAATGCTTTATAAGCAATGGAAGAAAAAATAGCAAAAATACATATGTTAGGGATTTTAAATATTTTTCAAATACCTCATCATTTATTGTTTTAGATAAATTTGAACCTTTAACTTAGTTACAGAAAGCTCTGTACAGTGTACAATCTTTTCCTTTTGTTATTCTCATTAAGAGAAATCAAACGCTTTTCATTTAAGCACAAATACTATTTAACAAGACACTACACAAAAATTAGGATCATTTGTGCTAAATGAATGGGACTCTGATTAGCCTTTAATAACTTCGGTAAGCTAGTTAGTGAAAAACAAAACAAACCAGGAAAAAAGATTATTGGGCTTTTATTTAAATTAATGTCAAAACCGACTATGTTGCTAGTGACCTGTTCTTCTCATTTTACCCCCCTCAGCATCCCAGCACTGGGAGATGCATGGTTACAACTTCATGCTCTCCTAATCACTTTTTCCTTCTTTGCCTTCCACCTGGAAACCATACATACATTTGAGTTTACACATAATATTCCAGGACATACAGTCATCTCAGAATGATCATATAGCTTTCAGTGTTTTGACTTACAAATACAGAAAGACCACCTTTGTGAGCCACAAAAAGGGCGTATGCCTTCATTATCATCACAGAACTGTTCACTCTCAAGAGATACAAAAGCATCAGCGATACTGCACTCTAATGTGTATTTTTGTGGTTGGAAGTTGAAGTGTATTTTGAAAGGATGAGGTTCAAACTCAGAAAATAATTTCCCATCTCATTTCTAGCTGTTTAATATCTTTACAGAAGTTATGCCAATATCTCACATGCAATGGTAATACTCAAGTATCTAACATATCTTCAGCACCAGCCAGCAGTCAGAGATAGCCTAAGAAAATACAGTGTGATAAGCTGGCTCTCCATAGATGTGCCAAAAGACAGGAACAGCTCACAGAGCAAATAAGAAATAGGCTTCTCTGCGAAGCAGAAATATCCTAATATGACACGTCACTCTCATACTCTGCTATCATGTCTTGCCAAAATGGAATTTGTCCAAGGGACTGATTTCAAAAAGACAGTAACATTGTATTAATTCCAGAAATAAAACAGAAGAAGGAGCCTACACATCAAATATGAAAGGGAGAGCCAACAAATCACTGGGGAAAAAAATTAACACAATCAAGATACTGAGCTATTCTGTACCTTGCAGGATTGTTCTAACTTTGGAAGAAACTAGAAAGTGAAAAACTTAGTAACAGCGAAATCTAAAGCAAAATTAACATTTAGATATGGATTTGTAATATGAAAAACAAAATAAAACTTGTGAAGCAGTCTTTCCTGTTGCAACTAAAATAATAAATAGACAGTTTAGGGGCAAACACAGCTGAAAGCAATTCTAACACCAGTGAATGTTAAATGGCTGTTGTACAAAGTGCACTGAAATTTTACTTCCCAATTACATCTATGGGATACCTGTTATTGAACGGTGCAAAGTGCAGGATACAATATATGAACAAAAACTCATTTAAGAAGAGAAAAGGAAAGAAAAACATTTAATAAGTGGGTCTCCAAGAGCGTGTTACTGAAGAGCATATCAAACTAAGGCCCTAAGTATCCAAGACTGTTAAATCCTGTACTCTTGAGAATTCACTCATTGCATGAGAAAGAATTGCATTTCAGTCATCAACAGAGTCATCAGAATCATTAAGTTTATACAGCAGTTTGAACCATTCTAAGGTGCAGAGGGATTTTAACTATTAGATGATTATCATAACACTAAAGAAAGCACAAACTTGATATCAGTGATCAAAGGGAAGCACAATTGCAAGTGCCACATCTTGCATATGAATAATTTAAAAACATGGTTCTTTGGATGTGCAGATGAGGGCTCAGGTAATGTATTCTATCACCATTTTCAATATGTGCTTGAACAGCTCTTACAAAAACACGTATTATTTTGCCTGTGCAAAATGTACTGGCCGGTACTTTGATAAAACCTTTGAAAAACACAGCTGAAAAGTTTAGGTGTTAGAATGGCAGATCAGTGTCAAAACAAAATCTCACCTCACTATTTTTGTAACCTTTTTGAGCTAGGTAAATGGGTAAATGATGGCGTGGTGAAACACAGTGCTTACCACACCATAATAATGACCAGTAGTAAACAAAAAAATAGCTTGTCACCTATACTTAATGTCTTATGAAGTAGTGGCCTCTATTCACTTAAAGATGTAGGCGTCACTTCCATTAGTGACAGTTTTCAGCCCTTTGTGGAGAAAGTAAGTATTATTCCACGTATATCAGCTAGCAATCCAGTGGTATAGCAGTACAAGATGGGACCCCTTCCACATAAGTTCACGCACATCTTCTGCTTCACCTAGAAACAGGAAATCATTTACCCTAATAGAAGCATTTAAATTTCCAGAATAGTCAATAGAGTAGCAGGTGCCTCTGGAGATGTCCAGAGGGAGATTTGGTCTGCCCAATTTAGACAGACAGACATAGAGGTATTTTCTACTATGGCAGGATTTCCTAAAATTAGGAAGTCTTCATATCACCTGTAAATACGAGCTCCAAGTAACGTCTATTATTTTCAAAAGCAGTATCTTTTTTTGAAAGAAGAAATACATTGAAATGACCAAGGTCCGATCGCCTGTAATCACAGCACCAAAATATCATACTTACTTCATAACCTCAGTATTTGCACTTGCAGAAAGATAAATGAATCATGTTTTTAAATTATAGGGGAAGAAAGAAAAATAATTACCATTATTACTGCTGCCATATGCAACTGACTTTGCTTGTCATGATTGCCTATTAGAGTAATAGTTGTAGATTGCAGTATGTAAGAGACTATGCACTGAACCCATTATTTGCCTACCGTGAAGACAAATGAGTGAAGAAGAGCCCATCATTTAAAACTCTCCAAAACACCGGTCTGTACAAGTAAGGATTTTTACAAAAGAAGGTGACTTTGTCAAGCCATTTTCAGCACTGACTGCTTCAGCAGAGTTCATGTTAGTTCGTCTAATTGTACTTTGTTGCTGCGAGTATGAACCTGTGGAGTCCAGAGCACAGATTATAGCAGTCAGGGTCCAATGGAATCAAAAAGTTCTATTGATTTTTGGTTAATCCACTATTTACAGAAAAAGAAGGAGGATTACTGTGAGCCTCTCACAAAGGAGAAGAGCCCAGAAACCAGAGCCTGCTGGGAAGAGATACTCTCATGCAAAAAGTTTCGTTTCAGTGTTTTAAAGTTTTTAATATAACAGAACCTAGAGAACAGAATATGTTTAAGCATTGTATGTTATATATTTTAAAGCCAATCCTTTGCTTGGGATTTTTATGCACTTCTATATCTACCTTGCAAGAAAAGAGGAGATACTAGGAGATATCTGTTCTTTCCTGCATGCAAGGCAGAATGGTCTTTGATCTGTTTTCTTATGTACACATTAAAGATAAGTAGGAAGGGATCTTTAAGATATCTGTTCTTCTTTTTCTACTTGATAATATTTAGTCATTTGTACAATAAATATGTAAAGTCTGATTTTCTGAGAGCTCACTGAGCTCTCCCTTAAATGGGCTCTTCCTTTACATCTCAGAATATTCACTTTCTTCTTGCCCTCATACTTGGATTCTTGAAAGTAAGAAGGGAAATCTAGTGTAATTGGTGAGAAAAAGGGTCATCTGCTTTGATGACAAAGAGGAAAGAAGGTTTCAGAAAACAATGAAGCTTTCTAACAGAGTTTTTCTACCCTGGATTTACTAGAGAGAATTACCTTTTCTGGTCTGGAAGGACAAAATTTAATCAGGATATATTTCTCAATCTGACTTAAACCATGTATTCTAAATGCAAAACTGGTCCTCCTCTTCAAAATAGTCTTTCTATAGTTTAATCATTTTATTTTTTTTTTAAGAGCTCCCCAAATGTTTGTATGTATCTTTACAAGTTCCTGGCTGTCAGAACTGTACCTAAGATCTCTGAAATTAAAACAGTCATTTCAGAAATATTAAAATCCAAGCAAACAGACAAAAATATCCTAAGTACTTCAGCCCAGCTCAGATACCAGCAAAAGCAAAAGGCTTCACTTTCAAGCAGACTTTAAGTTTGTTTATGGTTTGATGATCAAAGGCTATGGTCCGACTTAGCCTTTGAAAAAGCAGAAGGTAGCATTATAAGAAGATCCAGTGTATATGCGAAATATTTCTCCTTAAAAAATGATACATTTCTGGTTTGTGTGTTCAGACGGACAGCCTCTTGGAAAGGGCTCAGAAACATGACATCAAGGGTGAAATCAGTCACCTAACTGCAGGTGTCTACAATGCAGATGCCAACATGTGGGCAACGTACCCAAACTCCCGTTATATTGTGCAAGACCAAAGAACTGCTGTTCTTCTTATCCTGAAGAAAATATTTGCATATGGCCAAATGAAGAGCTCTCTAAGGTCCATGACTAAATCTACATGTAAGGGAAGCTTAAGCACAGAAATGCAGCTGTCTCATTAAAGAACTGAATTCCGCCCCTGCTGCAAACAAATGCCACAGGTTATCTGTGCATTTCACCGTTTTCACTGTGAGAAGCTTCTGATTCTTTGCCACATATTGTTATTTACAAAGTGGTAGAGACTATTCAGTCCTGAAGGCCTTGGTACCATGACAGGCTGTACAAGTAAAAAAACCAAGCTATACTTACCACTGATACACAGAACTCTGACTGTGTTTTAGAAGGAAGGACCATATCCTACCATGAAATCAAGAGACAGAGGTAACTTCTACTTCAATATCCTGAATCTTGAAATGTTTAAAAGCCGATGTGAAAAGTCACTCATTTCCTTTCTTCTAATACAGAAAGCAAATGACTACATACAAAACACAACCAAATAACAAAAATGTACCTGCTTAGCAAGCAAAGCTACAGCAACATGGAATTTATATAAAAAATATATATAGTCACCTACACAAATAGCAAGTTATATATCATCCTGCCAATCTGTGTCACCTTAAAGCTAAATTAAAGTATATATAACTTTTACAGATTTCAGGAATTATTAGTGCTGGAAAACAGGACAAGTATGTTTTTTTTCTATTAAATTAGCTATTTAAACTTTTGCTGTGTAGTAATATTGCTTGGATAGAGTGCTGGACTCAAGTATGACTCCATCCATCTCTGAGGCAGTACCACAATCCATTAAGCTCCACTTATTTAATCTGTCCATCATAAGCATAATATGTGATTCATCCTTTTCATATCACAAAGGACAAAAAGGTGATCTTTTGTATTTGAATCTCTAATTTACGCTCCTCATCCCAGGCAGTAAATGGTAGAGAACAAAGATTTTTCTGCAGTTTCTTCAGCCCTTTTATCTGAGAAAAAGCAGTTATATGTCGGGTCTCTAAGGAATTTGATGCTCTCTTTATCCCCCGACCCTATTTCCTTAGAGCTTCAAGAAAGGAAACTATCCCATAGAAAGATAACATATTCAGAGGTTAGTAGAACTTGCAGTATGTAAATGATAAGTCTTTATCCCCAAGACCCACTCTATTCTTTTGGGATAAGGACAAATAAGCTCTGAAAATAAATACCTCATAATGAAATTGTTCTATTCCCCTCTTTTAGATCCTCACTCAAGGAGGAAACAACACAACTCCTAGTCTCTAGAGGAAAACAACACAATAAACTATACAGTGCAGATTTAATATCAAAGAAGGAGGGCATTCCTGATAGATGAAAGACCTTGAGGCTTACCCAGTAAGATTTGCAATATTTCCCTTTGCACAGTAATTTGTAGTTCTTAATTAAGCCATACCATCTCTTTGGAGGGAAAATTGTATTCATTTTCTCACCATTGTAGTCACCATTTTAATAAAGAAAGAGAGACAAAAGCATGTTGAAGCTGGAGGGCTACAAAAGATATTTCTTTTAAGGAGGAAGGAATAATGATTGCCTTTGAGCTTCAATCTGGATGCCACTTCCAGAAAACAACCCTACTGACAGAAAAGAAATTTTTCTTTTTTTTTTTCTATTTCACCACTCTTTCCTTTGTTGTCAGAGAAGAGTTATTTTATACGAATAGAGAAAAAACAACCAAGAGAGTTTATCATGAAGACATCAGTAATGTTAGAATGGCTTGCTTATTTCAACTCCAGAAACCATTTGGGAAACTGTATTTAAAAGCCACCAAGAAGATGGAAAAACAAAATTAAAGCAAATCCTTAGATGAAACTAAATGCAATAGGCAAGGAAGAGCTGTCTAGTATCTCTAATTATCATGTTTGGGGAACGAGGTAGGGAAGGGGAGTGGAGACCATAAAGGTGTCTAACTTGCAAATCCTCCCTAAGTACCTCTCCTTTTACCTCTGCAGATGAGAGGATACTGGGTTAGATGGGTTACTGACAAGAAATCCCAGTAGAACATTTCTTGTCACTGAAAATTCAGATCAGAGTGGAAACTTGCATTATTAAACTGAAATAATGAATCGTCAGCAAAATAACTATTGGTTTCAATAGAATCAGAATTTGGTCCTGTAGTTCTGGCTATCCGTGCATGTAGATACAGCATGTAACAGAAGAAAACTGCAATCCTTTAAACATATTACAGTACTATGATTGTGCACAACCATATTGGAATTGACTGCCTTGTAAGCCTTAAATTTAGTAACACAGGCATGTACATCAGGTAATGAAGACCAGCTCCTTTAGCAAGCATGCTGTTCTTCAAAATTCCTGGTTTTTCTATCTGGCATCTAAACAAAAAACCTTGCAGCAAGACTAGTTAAGAAAGAGCCTAAATTTAGTACAGAGGGTAGAGGGAACTTACGTTTTATTGTTTTTTTAAACATATGCACCCAGTTAATATCCCTAAATTATACTGTTTGTGCTTTTGTACACTTACTGCAATGCTGCCCTGTGGTACTCACAGGTACAAAGGGCCCAGCTGCCAGAGTCTTACTTCCTACGCTCATCTACCATATGCAAACCTTTTAACTAAATCATTTTTAATAATTGAAGTGAGACAGAGAGCAAGTAGTGTTTTGGTGTTGACGTACACTGAGCAGTAAGTTGGATTAACCTTTAATGCACAGTAAATTAATACTTTCCCTACTAGAGTGGCTTTTAGTACTATACTATATTTATAGGTAAAAGCAGCTTACCTGAATAACATGTTTCAGCTTGTCAATAATTTGACTTATTACAGGATCTGTTCCCTTCACTTTTACTTCTGGATTTGCAGACTGAGCTTTGATTCCACTGCCAACCACACGATGAGTATAGCTAGTTTAATACACAAACACACACACAAAAATGGTTTAGTAAGTTATTCTACTCTCAGAGAGTCATCTTCTAGTTTGTATTAGCTCTCATGGCATCAACATTCCACTTTAATGAGATGCATTAATTTTGTGCACATATTTTTCACAGGAAAGAAATACAGCATAGTGTAATTACTACATTCCACAAAGTTCTATTATTTATTACAGCTTTAATTTTACTACAAACTTTTAACAAGAAAAGAGTTATCTACTTTTTGAAACGAGAACATTCAGTCCTATGTGTGGGTTTTTTCTGTGTGCAAAGACTGTCCTCCATTTTGGTTTTGCTAAATACAAACTACATGGTGATTGCTTAAATGTATGACATTTCAAGTTTTTAAAACAAACTCCAGATTCTACACACACTGTATGTTCAGAACTACACCTGATGTTTCTTAGTGTTTTTGTGAATGCACATGCAGACAGAACGTCTATTGCAAGACAACAGCCAAATTGTGCATAAATTATTTAGCGTTATATAACTGATATAAGTACAGAGTAGACCAAAATTTACTTAATAGACAGATAAGTAAAAAAGAAGCAACAGGAACGAGATATATGCTCATTCAAGAAAGAACTGCTGTATTAAGTAGAACATTGTTTCTAATATATCAAAACTCAAAATGCAGAGACTAAAATCAACCACCTAGCAGAATTCTGTGGTTTATTAAGATGCAATTCTTCATTCAACTTCCCGTGTTATATGTAATACTCAAGTTATGCAAAACACCCCTGAATATCTACCTTCTCATCACAGCTACTGTACATTATGCAAATACCCTCCATATGTTAGATTTTGTCTGCATACTCTACAAGAGGATAGCTCTATGTATCTCTGTCTCAAAAATATTTTACCAGCTGTTACACTGTAAGAAAAACAAAGGAAAGAACCCTATCAGGAACGGAGTAAAGAAATGCCTAATTCCTGCCTATTACATCTGCATATGAGCATAGACAACACAGCATATTCAAATCTTTTGGAATCTGTCTTATGAAAAACATTGCAGGTCCTCTTAGCTCTGTATGTTCCATGTATGCTAAACAATGAACACTGTTCATTAAAGCAACATTGCCACATAACAACAATATTTTCTCTGTGATATTTCTTTAAATATCACCTTAAGTGAGATTGAGGATATTCCTAAGGAAGTATACGCGGACTCAGATACCAGTCCCAAAATGACATTGGCCATGCTCATAGATATAAATTAACCCTGTCATACAAAATGACGCCAAGTTTTCCATAGGTCCCAGAGAGCACAATTTGCCTTCTGTATGACAAAAATTAGTAGCTCCTTTAGGCATTACAAGAAGATACTTTTTGGACGACTAGTTCTGCAAAATGCTTCAAAAGTGAACAAATTCTGAGGCTCAGCAAAATTTTCCCTGACGTTCAAGGTATTAAGAGCCAGCAGTCTTTCATCACTTAAGTCCCTTAAAGCATTTGATTTCACACAGTAAATACTAAAATTCTAGATCTTCTACATACAGCTCTGTATGTGCTATTTAGGGCAAATCTGCTCTCTTTCTTCTGCTTGCAATCAAGTTCACTGGAAGCAGATATAATATCAAATTTAAATTCAATTATGTATAAACTTATCACAGCAATAATCACCTACAATTAGTCACCAGTAAAAGACTCCAGCTTTATTCATCCTTCATTTGAGAAAATAGACAGCTGTATCCAATATTCAGGACACACTGTATCAGTTAAAGGTAAATACTAAAAATAATAAGCTCATTACTAAAACCCATTATGGAACCCTTTACTGATTCACTAGCCATAATATTACTTGGAATAGATGTTAATGATGCACAGTCAGTACAGCAAGGCTTAATGTACTTACTTAATTGTAGTTCACTGGAACATGGTACTTGAATGAGTTTAAAAAAAAAATCTTCATAGCACTGTTGAATACACTGAATATATGAATGGTTCATATTCCTCACAGAGTGGTATTTAGGTTTATAGCAGACAGCTTTTTGTGCTGTCTTGCAGTGATGGGGCAATTTGCCATCTTGTAGTGATGCGGCAAAACTTTTTATAGGTTTGTGTACAAAAAATGCAGCCTGACTGCTAGACTTGGGGGAAGGTTTAACGCAACAAATTGAGTAGGGTCAATAAATCTTCTGGTAGCTTCTAAGGATTAAAAAAAAACAAAACACCCCCAAACTAAAAATCTTCTCCAATATTTTTCTCAACAATCCTTCCTCAACAGTCATTTTTTCTAAATCAAAATGGATAACTCAATATGGAATTCCTTTCTTTCTTTCTTTCTGTCTTTCTTTCCTTTCTTGCCTCCCTCCCTCCTTCCTTCTTTCCTTCCCTCCTTCCTTTCTTCCGTCCTTCCTCTTTCCAGCTGAATAACACTGCACTCACCAGATGGACAACTGGTTTAACTCAACACACTGGTTTAATGCAACACAGTAATTTCTCTTCATACTATAACACTATGAAAAAGACTTAAAGGTTATAGCAATCCTTTCTAAACAGTGCTCTCATTTTCTGTTTCACAGATCACAAAACCTATGCTCTCACTTTCTGTCACTTGGAATTCTTCAATTAACACCTTTCTTCAAATGCTGCAAACCCAACTACTACGCATTTGCCTGTGAACTGCATAACTAGAATATCCTTTTTCTTACTTTAATTTAATTGGCAATAGTCATTTCTCTAACTGGGCAGGAAGAAATAAACCACACGGAAGTTGAGACTTGCCTAGGTTACAATTTTATTAATTCAGCTCATCTGGGAATTATCTGGGAGTCACTCATTCAAGGCTGACCATCATTTCTTTTCCAGCTATTTCCACAATGAAATCCACACCTGTGCACAGCTGGTATTTACCGTACGACTAAACTCCCTTCTTTCACGTGAGGGAAAGTTGCTGGGAAAGTAATACTGTCTTGTGAGTGAACCAGATATTAAAAGTTTCAATTTTGTTCCCCAACCTCTTCAGAGCTGTCATCCTCTAAGGTCCTCTTCAGCTGTGGTTCATAAGGAATAATTGGATTTACTTACCAGTAAAAAGTATAAGCAATTAATTTCAGTTCTCTCTCCCCCAATCCTAGACATTCTGTTACAGTAATTGTTTTTGTATTCTCTCAAAGGCAAAATACACATCTGCTCCCCAGGTAGAGGAGCTCTATTATCTAATATTAAAATTTCTTTCTAGGAACTGATTGATTCTCCTTTATCATGTAACATTTTCAACACTGTCAAACCCATGTGTCCCAATGGCTCTTTGACATTTTGGGTTGGAAGCTTCAAGTTATCACAGAAACATGTCCAAAATCCATTTGAATGTTCTCTCAGTTCTCATGACTGAGGCAATTCCTATACAAATTCCAGATATTCTTACCCTGTAACACTGCCTGTAGCAAATCTCACTTAACCTTTAGCTCTTTTGCCCACTTTGGTGAGAAAAAAGCACCTCTGCACAAAAAGCAGTTGTACAGTATGAGCGGGCATGCTCTAGTCTGGGAATATCCCTGTCCATCTTTTGCCTGTCCTCACAGCTATGACATAAAGAAACTGAAAGTTTGGTAATAATTTTCTTCTTTTACAGTCACTACCAGGCTACTTTTTCTTCCTTTCAGGAAGGAAATCCACTCAGTCACTTACCTGTCAAAGAACCTACTGACATTAGTTGCTAAATAGCATCCTTGCTGACTGCTCAGAGGTGGGGTTTGCTTTTTCCAGTTGAGAGTAGGGAAGGGTAAGCAGGTGAAGCAAAAGTGACCTGTGCATTGCAGCAATGACAAGTATCACACTAGTGCTTGATAATACCACAACTTTAGGACTATTAGCATTGAACAACTATTAGATTATTAGGTACTGGTAGTAACAATCTCCATATTAGCTGGCCTTACTTGCTCTGAGCTGTTTAGCACCTTCCTACTTTCATTATCACTCCTGACCTTTCTTTCATCCACAGCCGGCGTGATCCTTTCCAGGGCTGACAGAAGAAAATTTGTGATTCCCCCTGCTTCCCACTGCCTGTGGGCCTCCTCACCCTCCAAAGTAACGTTCCTCCACCTCTCCACCTAAAACCTTCACAAATGCACTGGCTGCCCCCAGTTCTGTGACAATTGACACACTTCAGCCCATCATCTTGATATTTTTGTCTGTTACAGGCCTCAGCAGACCCCAAATAACACACAAGATTACGTCCATAGAAAAAAATTTGTGTCCAAGGGGGGTGGAGGGTGTTTTAAAATTTGGTTTTATTTCTCATTATCCTACTCTGATTTGATTGGTAATAAATTAAATTAAGTCCCCAAGTTGACTCTGTTTTGCCTGTGGTGGTAATTGCTGAGTGTCCTTATCTCAACCCATGAGCCTTCTGTTTTATTTTTCTCCCCCTGTCCAGTTGAGGAGGGGAGTGATAGAGTGCCCTGATTCAGTCAGGGTCAACCCACCACACCAAATTTGACAATACTGTCTTTGTGGACCAGTTCACAACATAAGTGTTGAACAGCATTTTTCCTGTGATGTTGCATTGTTAAGTGATGGTGGACTCAGCATAGAACACCCAAATGTGAAAACACTTAACATACTGAAGTAAATGCATATGTTTGCATGTTTTCCTGTTATTGGAAATAACTAACCCATATTAAATTTGCTTTCACTGCAAGGTGATCTGGCTTTGCTCAATTGACATTAAAAACTATGATTTAACTTTGAGTCTTTTGTAATTACAGGCTTTGACAAGTCACAAGGCAGATTGAAAATCCTTTTTTTTTTCTTCAGGTGTATAAGGCATTGACAAAGCCTTATCAAGTATTGCTTTATTGATTCTTTTCAGAAAAGTAAGACTATGTAAGTCTCTTTTTGTTTAATCTACTCTTTCTGCTTGAAATAATATCTTTTGCATACAAAAATTATAAACTTACTTATATATTGTTGTTTTATTTTCCACATATCATTGTGTTTGATTAACAAATGCCTATAAATCTAACATCTTCAAACATTCTGATGTGAACTAAATGATCTGTCAGAGCTAAATGGGCTATTGGGAATCTGAGCATGGTACACAAAACTTCATCCCTGTTGACTTACATTTACATGCAAAATATGTTTCTCTTTAGTTGGGGGAAAAATATAAAAATCTCATACTCTCGATTTGAAAGACTTCATACATTATAAAGTTTTAATACAGCATTAATCATTTTGTGTTTCTTTTACTCCTAATGTACAAGTAATGGAAAAAATATTTTAAGGATTCCCACGGAGGTAGCCTGACTTGAACAAGTGTTGCTCAGATTTGAATCCCGAGGAAAAAAAGAAAAAAAAAAAAAAGACAAATTTCTTGCTAGAGAAGTAATAGACCCGCCATCTGTGCTCATTTCTGTACAAGCATGGTAATGTATCACATCACTTTAATAGGCAGACTTGGTCCCCAAGTACTATTCATTTTCATCAACACTAGGGAAAAAAAACAAGCGCCAATATATTTGTATTCTAGAAACATGTTTTAAAGTGATGAATAACAAGGTGCACATTTTCTGAGCTCAATATATGAATATTCATGTAAATTTCCTATTAGTCTCTATTGTATCTAGAAATGTAGTTGGTGTGTTTTCTAATTGATTGTATCAATATCTCTGTTAAAAGAGAAGACCATGCTCTATCGGCTATCACTGATTTCTTGGTACGTGCAGTTGGAAAAGCTATTAGAATTAATGAACATATTAACTCTTGTAAGGATCAGCCATTTTGGACATGGTGCTTAAGGCAGATCTACTTCTATATCCCTCCAACACTAATAATCTATGTTATATTGTGATGACAATGCATACTGATACATCATATTTATTGGCAACAACTGATCATGATTTTCCATTCCTTCAAACTAGCTTTGCAGAATAACATCAGTATAGAATAGAGTAAGAAATCAATGCTAAAACTGGGTCCAAGCCATAAAGTTTTGATCTAGATGCAAAATTCTCCAGAGTTCAACTCCCAGTGCTAGTAATGTTTTGCTTCAGACCTGTTATTCTTTAAATTTGCTGCTACTTATCTCTCCTATTACTTTATGAAGAGAACACAAATCCTTTGTTAGCAACAGATTCATTTCGAGTAAAGCCAACCTTATTTAGCACAGCCTTTCACACAGCTACTTAAGAGGTTTTAAGAAACTAAATATCTACAAAAAGGAGAAACATGTATTATGGAAATAAACAGGGAAAAATTTCAGTTGAAAAAATCTGGCTATATGATTCTCACCTACATTTGCGATATTTCATCTCAAATCAAATTTTAACTGATTGTATTACAGTAATCTCCATGAAAGCGAAAAGGCAACAACCACTAACTCTCTCCATTGACTTAATTTTCTGCATTTGAAACTAATTTGTTGTAAATGAAACAATGCTGATTTTCATCAGCTGACTATTTGAAGTAAGCACTGAAATGCTAGGGAAATAGTTTGAAACTAGGCGTTTATTTCCTGTGGCTTCTCTGTGAAGCTCCAGACAGAGAGAATAAAATATACAAGACCAAATAACTTGATTTTTAAAATAATATATTTATTTACTGCATTTGCTCTCCTGTATTCATCTCTTTTAACTGGGATTGATACAGCTACCAAGATGCAACTTTTGCAATACGTTCCTCCTTCACAAACTGGATTTTCTTGTTTGTATGTTCTAGTTTGGAAAAGTAAGCATTCATATACTGGCATCGCTAAAGGATTTGTTTCGTGCAGCTTCTTACCTTAATTGAATTCTAAATTACTTCACAGCTTAGGCTGCTGGCATTTACAAGTTGCAAGCAAGCACGTGTATTATAGTCTTACTGTGTTTAAGAACGGTAAGATAGCACAGTGTGCCTACTACATTTCGGTTTATTTCAAACTTGGGATATGATTTTTAATAATTCCTTCTCTGCTTGCTTTCTTGTTTTATGATTGCTGATAATTGTTGTTTTACACCTGCTATTGCTAGCATCTTCATCACTGCTGAACATTTCAAAATTCTGGGTAACTGTTAATTGAGACATTCACAATTACCTGAACACTAGTAAAAAGTAAACATGTGCAGCAACAAATGAGTAAGAGTGTTTAGTGGTGCAAATTTTAATTAGCAGATCTGAACAAATCAAAGAATCACTACAATCATAAAAAAAAAGCACTTGGAGCTTGCGCAGCCATTTGTGTCTAGTTTGATGTTTTTGTCTAGTCTTACATAGTTTTTCAACGTTAGATATTGCAAAGTTAGCCTCAGAAAACTTGTCAAAAATATTTTGCACCTAGTTATCAGAACTAACTAGTAATTCTAGTCGTTTTCAATACTTTTTAATTGATCAACATTTATTTCAAAATAAAAGAAAATGTCTTTTAATTTCTCGATGAAAAATTATTTTTAGATCTGTAATTTGGTATGTATTTGAAAAAACTGATTGCATATACATTTGTTAAATTTACAGAAAATATTAAGTGTGGAAAACAACTGAGTAAAAGTTGTGTTATTTATGCTTCAGACAAGAATATGTTCCTGTAATCATTTAGGCTAAAACATGTCTAATAAAAGATATGTATTTAGGTTTTGATCATTGACTAGGCCTGCCTTGTTAAAGGAAAAAATAGTAGGTCAGCCTTTGGGCTTTTCTACACTTGAAAACTAAGTGACGTGTCTTTGGATTACTCCTTTTTAAACAGATATTTCATTAGAATTTGCTTATTTGGAACTAGGTTCATGGGAATAATACAAATCACACTGAAGTATGTAATAAAGTAAGTATGACAGAGCCTTTCAGAATATCTCTTTTAATGAATTTCCAAGTGTGACCCAGACCTTTGTTATTTTGTACAGCACAAAATCTATAATCTCAATAATTTCCATGATGTTCTAATCCTACAATTGCTCTTCCAAAGCTCAAAAACAACCGCAACAATCCTTCATTTTCTTAACTTGAACACCAAAATTTTTGAGAGGATTTTATACAGAGTGGTTGGAAGCCAGTTCATCATAGTTTTGATGTTAACTGTGTCTTCCAAAAACAAGTTCTTAATAAACAATAAGAAGTGCTAATGCTTCATGAGGCAGAGAGGTCTCTCTCTGAAGAGACTTCCAAAAGCACCAGCTTCTCTCTAATTGCTATGTATGGAACATGTATTTAGAAGGATTGTTTTACCAAGTATCTGAAATTCGGTAAAAGACATGTGTCTGTTAAGACTATATCCTTTTTGCAAAGAATGAAACTTCTACTGAAGTGAAAACTACTAAAGCTAAATTTTCTTCTTCAGAAGAAGTGCTATATTCTACACACTGAACACTCATGTTTTGAAGCTTTCTTCTAGCACAGCAAATAAATTCTGATCACATTTAAAAACTGATAAGCAACACGGTTGGGACTGTTTTGAAATACACCAAATTTGCCTGGATCTGCATTGACTCATCAAAGTAATCTATTTCAAGATAAAGTTATTCAAATATTTTTTTTTTAAATACTGTCTTTTCCTGCTGATTTTCCATCTTCTTTCTCTTGGACATCATCTGAATGAAGTAGTCCACATCATAAACTCAAAGAATTCTAGAACAATTTTGCCCAAATATCATGAAAGCTTAAATACATTACCTTGTAACTGCTGCTATTTCCTACTGTAAAGAAAACTTATACATCATGTTACCAATGTCAGAGAATTTTGTTTTGTTTTGCTTCAAAATGTAATCTTTACACTCTTTCAAAAGTTCAAGGACTTTTGAAGAATTCTCACTTGAAAGATACCATGGAAATTAATCTTCTTGTCAATTAATGGTAACCACTGTAATAGTTATCTATGCGTATGTATCTCAGCAGTATGTTGCTAAATTCCAGAGGCGCTATTCTTATATGTGATGCAAAATGAATGCCACAAAAGAGCAAGACAAAACACCCAGTCAACAGCTCTGTTCTGTCAAATAGAAACTTAAACTCTGAGGAGCATCCCACCCTAATGGGGGGAATTCCTCACTCTGACAATGTCCAAATTGTCCACAGAGGCAAAAGAAAAAGCATCTGAGAGGGAACTACTATCAATCTGTAATGCACCTTAACAAATAAATGTGTTCTAGTAATTGCAAGCTCCGTTGAAGAGAAAAGAACTGAAGAGGAGCTTTGAGGCAGATATTTCATTTAAAGTAGGTGCCTTGGGTGAGTCACATGTTTAAAATTGAGCAAATAAATTCTTATTACACTAGAAAATAACTGAACAGCAGACATACGCAAGTGCACTGAATCTAGATAAATAAGGACAACAATATCTCCTTCTTCTTGTAGTACTCTTGAAATCTTCTTACAACCTTAATAATTCTACTGTACCTTCATTTAATGGAGCAAGGAAATGAGAGATATTTATTATCATAAACAAGCACATAAATGTTTATAGCAAATAGCTGGCAAAACAAAAGGAATTATCTTGGAAAAATAATTTGAACAATTTGGAAACGCAACATTGTGGAGCCTAATTAGTGTAAAACTGAGAAACCTGGTTCCCCTATAGGATACTAAAATATCTCTGCTTAGGCATGGCACAAGAGTTGTGTAACTATGGCATTATGACCTTGTAGACAGAAGTCTCCAATAACCACCAGACCTTGGAGACAGAAGTCTGTCATTTCATACTTTGTCCAAAGTAATGCTTCAGTGCACAAACCGAAGTATCCTCTAGGAACTTGGAGTACACCTGATCATTTTAGGACTGATACCTGACACAGTGCTGGCACAGTCAATACTTATCACACAGCCACACAGGGACTATACCACTACAAATCATGTCAAAGGTGCACTCTCACAATCCATTCTTTGTTATTGAGTAGTTTGGGTCTTTTTGAAGTAATTTATGGAAAATTAGCACAAAATGACAGTTAAGTTATGGTGAAGGACTACCAAGCAGATAATAAACCTGAATATGATTATTGACAAAAGAAAATAAGCTCATTCAGCAAATAAAGGTCAAATGAAGGAAGCAACCTAAGTCACTGTGCAACACCAAGAGTGAAATGCTATTTCAGCAAATCCACTGACATGAACCACTCAGTAGATCTTTTCCTGTTTATTCTAAACAGTGAAAATCCCTGTGACGGTGAAGCTGCTTTTTACTGGCCCTCTTTGTTGTCAGGCTACACTCAGAGTTAGCAAAAGATTGGTGGATTAATAATAAATCAAAGTAAGTGGCCAATCCATCTCTGTGGCTTTGGATTCATTATATCTTCCTAATTTATCTAAATGTGCATGAATCACAATGCTACAAACTAGGAATCGATGGCAGGTATCCTACACATGATGCTTCCCATCTTATATGTTTTATAACACCTATGTGCTTAACATTGTGTGGGCTGGTGGGGTTTTGGGTTGTTTGTTATTTTTTGTTTTTTCATTTTTTCATAAATAAAACACTTTAATCTGTTGCCATTCTCAATATTTTTAAAACCTAGAGAATAAAACATTATCTTGAGGTGAGACAGAGTGTAATTCTCTCTTCATTCAAACCAGTTTTACACTTACACAAGCATGCTTACTTCATGCACATCTGTGTGGGAGGAAAATCAGTCCCCAGACATATTACTCTACAATTTGGATTGGTTTCATTTTTATAAAAAGATATAAGAAATTTTACTGAAAAAGAGTTTTCTCAGCAACTAGAAGTTTGTTCAGCTACTAATCCATAACTGTTTTCTTATTTCACAGCTTTATTATTCACAGCACATTTGCTGGATGTATGTATTACCTGATCTGCAAAATACCTACATTGCCTCTTCTCAGAGTGAAGGACAAATACAGAGTTATGGATCAGAAGCTCTACAGCATACTGTATTTTATTAAATAATAGAAAAAGCATTACAGTATAATACCAGTGATGTGCTAGTGTTACTTAATCTTTATGGGAAATTAAGCCTTTTCTAAAATGCCATTTTTTATCAATTACAGTTGAGTAAAGGTTTCATTCTCTACTGATCATTAACTAGTCTTATCCCAAACATAAATATGGTTACCTTAACCTTCGATGCTTTTCACCTTCCATGAGAGGCATGATGGGTAATTTTTAAAGTATTTCAGGAGAAGTCACAAAGAATATGGGTTTTAAATAAAGTCATATTCAAAGATAGTGGCATATGCACTAAGATGTCCAGTTTCAGAAGCCACTCATAGCAGAGTAGTCAACTGAAGTGTCTGGAGAAGGCTGAAGGGTTGTGTGTGAAGCCACTAGGAAGGTATTTGAACTGGCCTGTTAAGACACATATCCTTCATTTCAAATTTTGTTAGACAAAATCATATCAGTACAACATAGGCATATTTTAGATGCACATTCTTAATATCAGACGGAATAGGAATAATTTAAACACTATATACAAAGCACATCATGGTACAGGGGGCATAAGAAGGGATAAGAACACATTTGAGAATGTTTCAATGTTTTCCACAACATTTCAGCCCGATGGTTCTTGCATTCACATGTGATGTGGCACCATTGTTTAATATTTCTTTAAAAAGATGAACTCATCCTTTACCCTGTGTGGGTACAACCAACAAATATATGAGCTAAGAAAGCCTTCATAGCTAATGTTAAATTCTTTAAGGATAGGGATTGTATTGGAGACTCAAGAGCTTTAACAAACTTTTGGTTATCCTTTTCTTCTCAACCACACCTTTTTGTGTCTTCTTTTTACAAATTTCATTTATCACATTGAATTAGTTTTTACTTTTAGATATAAATGAGTGGATGTAAATGCATTTATTTTCGCTTTAGTGGATAAAGGTTTATGGGATGACAGTAGTAAAAATATTTTTTATGGAACGATAGAGATGATCATATTTCCAAGTCCTAATAAAATTAATTGGTTCAGTTCTATTGTCTACGAATCTCTGTAATTGTTCTTTGTTTTGCTGTGTTGTGACAAAATTACAATGAAAATGTTGCAGTGACTCAATTTCACCTTCTTCTTCCCATTCACCCAAATCTTAATAAAACAGAGATTTTAGACAAATATGACATAGTTTTCCCCTGAGAATGCCCCCATAAGAAGGAAGATGACAAATGATTATCAATTGTATTCCACTTACCTATCTTTAGCTATTTAAAAATAAGGTATCTATTACCTAAGCTTCCCCTACAGAGTAGGGTAAGAGAAAGAAAAGAGAGAGAAGGGCCTCTCGAGGGAAATACAGCACCTACTGTAGGATGAAATGATGACTTGCCATCTCCATTGGACACGCCTCCTAGACAACTAGTTAGACACAATCCTGAAATATCAAATAGCTAAACTGAAATGAGATTGCATTAGCCTTCATGTATTCAGTGTTGAAATCATGAGCTTCCTGCAGTAAACCTATTATTCCCCCTGGTTTCAGTCATCATAATTCTTACTTATTTTTATCATGGAAGATACTATGAAAAGACAAGAGTTAAATATTATTTGTCTAGCTATTGCAGTAATGGGAACCGTATACCTGAGCATCAGTACGACGTCAGAGAACTTTGCGTTTTTTCTAGAACATGCAGTTCAGTGCAATCTAGGAAACAGTGCAGCTAATAATAAGCTTTTATCTTCCATTTTGTTCCTAAAGTAACTCAAAGTATTTCATTTACTGAAATATTCAGTAGAACCTGATAAATTGAAGGACAAAACTTATGAGAAATTTATACAGATTATAATGGACTGCTGGAAGCTAAAGCTCTTCCTAAGAAAAGAAGGGTTCCACTTTCTTTCTTTGGGATCAGAAGGGGAGGAAGTCTTGTCTGTTGTAAGTTTGGAAGGTCTATGTGACTGCTTAGTATGCAGTCTGAAGGGAGAATCAATCTAGGCAAGGCTATTCTCAGAGATTTGATTTTTAACTTCACTTGTGATATTGCTTTGGTTACAGAAATTAATGTCAAGTAAATAACAAGGGGTTCAAGGATAATGTAAGTCAAATAGGCTGTCTTCCCTATGGGAAAAGCTGTCAAAAGAAGACAAGAAAATGGGGTCAAAGTGTTGCTAAAAACATTCTTCAGGGAAACATCACCCTGCAGCAACTATTGCATGTCTGAAAATATTACATGAGTCTTGTGTTGCAAAAATATATATAATTCCAGTGTATAGTTATAGATTTGTATGTGTATGTATATACATATATATGTACAGATGTGTACATTTCTGTTTTGATCTACATACTGAGCCAAACTTAAGTGTATCTGTCCTGTATCATAGACCCTAATGAAATGATCAGAATGTTTATGAACAATGGCTAGATTTTAAAAACATTGTCATAATGAGGACTTTCACTGAGAGAAAAAAACCAACACGCTTCAGTATCATGGGAGTTGGGAGAGTAGAGTTTCACTTGTGTCTCTACATATTCCTGATTTAACATCGAACAAGCAACTGGAAACTAGGTCTTCAACACTACAAGAGTGTTGCCGTGACATTTTAGTCATGAGTTTTAGGTCATTGGCTGATGTCAGAAAAACCACAGCCTAATTTCTCATGCAAAATCTCCGGAGAGAGAATAGTTTAGGAAAGGGATTCGCAATGGCCAGCACAGTCAGTTTTGATAAACAAGAATTAATAACTTTCTTATTCTAAACATCATTTTGTCTTTGTCAATACATACAAATGTCAAGCCACCTAAAAAATATTTCTCTTCACTGGGCTGTTTTATTTAAATTCTATTGATTCTGTGGAATTTACTTCATTGTCAACTGCGATGATTAAACATAATGATTCAGGTGACTGATGTGCCTCGGATTTAATCCATGCTGTAACACAAGAAAGAGCTGGATACAGGAAACTCTGCTCTCTGTTGACAGAGCATTAGTCAATCAGTCACATCAGTACGTCATTCATTTATAGGCTAATTTGGCCAGAGACAAAAAGGACGGTGGCTTGTTGTTGGGGAAGAAAGAGAGAAAGATAAAACTTCCCGTATCTTTATACAAAGGTACATATTCTTTGTTTTACAGTTACTGGATAAAATGATGAAATATTCATGACAGCAAAAACTGTGACTTTGACATCTATTTCCTAGCAAGCCATCCTAGTCATTAGGCTAGAGGCCCATGCTCATTCCTACAATGTTTTTTCAACTCATGAATCTCAAATTACTCCATACAAACTGAAGAAATATCAGTGGGACAGACTGAGAAGTGCCTTTTCTGATGCCTGCAATGGCTTATGTCCCTGTGGATTCTGAGACGAACAGTAAATGGCCTGTACTCCATATCCTGTTGGCACATTTCTAATTGCTGAATTAAAGGAATCAGGAAACTACCTTTTTAACAGTGCCAGATCCTCCTTAGTTTTTTGGTGTTTTTTTAAACATGCATCCTAATCAGTTACACGTGCTCTGATAACACTTAACAGATTGCATATTGCATATAAAACAGCCAAATCTTTTACATTGTGAAGCCCAGAGAGGTTGGTGCTTAAGCTGGAATTCAGCTGTTCCACACTCTTATCCCTGAAATAGGTTTTTAATAGCCAAGAATGAAACAGCACTTGGCAAACAGTTTAAAGAGGAAGTGCCATATAAAGGCAAGCAATAAATAGATGTAGCAGCATGAAGAGTCATACAAACTTCTGATGTACGGAGGGTTGAACTAGAAACTGAAGAAGAAAACAGAGTGTCTCTGAATGAGAAGGCTGCATCAAAGAAGCAAGACAAAGTTAACTTCTTGGAGATTTTTGAAAACCGTGATGGTACATTTAATCATTATGGATTTGGATCTAAAGAGTAAAAATTAAAGGAAAAGAAAAGCAGAATTTTGAGGCATTAATATAATGTATTAAGGCTATCAGAGCACAAATATAACTATATTTAGTTTGTGTTCCTGGTAAATATCCTTTCCACTCCTCCAAGTCTCTAGCTTATGCAGTGAGATAAGTAGTTCCACATATTTGTTGGCTTGGAGGCCAGCATATAGGTCAGCAGTAATATATGGCTCAGAAGCAATTGTTCTGATTTTTTAAAAAATGAGATTGCTAAAGGAGATGACCTTACTACTCTAGAATTTTGATAAGTACCACTTTAGACCCATTTCATATAATACACACAAAGCCACAATTTAGACTGTAACTTTTTTATTATTTTTATAGTGCTTAAAATGAACATAATATCGTTTGTCTATGAATCTAAGTGATAATAATCTCAAGGAGCACTCTATCTTCATTTTATTGAAAGTCTGATGTTACTCAATCAGCTGTCTATAGAATCTACTGAGATGAACAATAAACTGCAAGGCTGATATTCAGTATCTTGTAATAAACTGAATTGACCATCACTGTTTTCAGTAACACTTCAGAATCTGTCTAGAAAATACAATTATTTAGGAATACATCCCTTTTTGTTAGCAAATATTTCTTAACAGAAGATAATGTATCTGCAGCCTCCCTGAAAAGGACCTGGGGACTAACACCAAGTTAAATATGTAACAGCAATGTACCATTGCTGCAAAGTGGACTGCATCAGGAGTGTTGCCAGCAGGTCAAGGGAGGTGATCTTTCCTTTCCACTCAGGACTGGTGAGGCCACACCTGGAGTAGTGGGTCCAGTTCTGGGCTCCTCAGTACAAGAGAGACATGGACATACTGGAGAAAGTCTACAGAAGGACACAAAGATGATGAAGGAACTGCAGCATCTCTCCTATGAGGAAAGGCTTGGAGAATTGGGACTGTTTAGCCTTGGGAAGGAAAGGCTCAGGGGGAATCTTATCAATGTATGTAAATACCTAAAGGGAGGGTGCCAGGAGAAGGAAGCCAGGCCTTTTCCACTGGTGTCCAGTGACAGGTCAAGAGGCAATGGTCACAAGCTGAAACACAGGAGGTTCCCTCTGAGCATCAGGACACACTTTTTTACTGTGTGGGTGACCAAGCACTGGCACAGGTTGTCCAGGGAGGTTGTGGAGTCTTCATCCTTAGAGAAATTCAAAAGCTGTCTGGACATGGTCCTGGGCAACTGGGTCTATTTGGCCCTCCTTCAGCAGGGGGGTTGTACCAGATGACCTCCAGAGATCCCTTCCAACATCAACCATTCTGGGATTATGTGAATGTATAGTAACTTATTTTTCATTTCTTGACGTTGAATTGTGTATTGTGTTCTTCACTGTGTTACTCATACACTTCTTCATTACTGATCAGTAATCTTCAGACCAGTCATTGCAACCATGTAGTAACTGGGATTTCCCTCGGCAGAAAAATTATTTATTGTGTGCGTAAATTCTATTTCAGATTAGAAGACTATAAAAAAATATAGGCTTTCCATGTTATTAACAAAAGAATTTTTTTTTCTGAAAATTCTGGGCCTGCTACCAACTACTTTGTTATTAATTAAAACAGTCAGAAAATTGAACATCCCATTCACAAAGTAGATCATTTTACAGTTTATTCTGCTCAGTGGATTTGAGCAGAAAATAATTTTCTTAAATAATAGAATGGGATGCTAAACAGCGTAGGAATTTTGCTTTCTTGTAAACTGCCAGGCAAGTTCCAGAAGACGAGGACCTACCTAAAACTGAATGATTTGTTTCATAGAGTGGCATCCTTGCCAGAGTAGAGTGACTACCTCTTTGTATCTGGGAAGTCAACAGCATAGAAAAATGGCCTGTCAAAACACACAGGTACTAAGAACAACCCAGAGCCCCACAAACCAGAAGAGAGAGCAGAAAGCTGGTCAGGGCAACAGGCTTTCCAATGGACTAGATTACAAAGGAAAAAATTAGGAGTCTATGAATGTTTTGTTTATGAGAAACTATCTTCCTCCTATAAAAAACTATTCCATCAGACAGCTTTTGCTCATACTTACCTGTTTCTAATAATAGCGTATCTAATATATAATATGCTATTATATAATAATAGCATATCAACTAGTTTGTAATTCTGTGATTATGAATAGTAATTGAGATGCATTAATATCTTGGTGAAGAGGTTGCACAGAACAGAAAATTATAGTGCCAGCTCTCGAATACACTTTCAGTGTTGGCCATTAAGAGATACAGACTCTGTGGACAAATTTAGAACAAGTTATTCGGCTGCAGTTCAACGGGACATTCAAATACCTGAAGCTCAGCGTTAAGCATAACTCTTAAATTATCTTAAGCTCTCCGATACGCTGTCAAACACTACCTTAAGCCCTCCATCAAAGTAGACATGAGGTTTGATTCAATCCATCCAACCTAAAAGCAGTTTTCCTAGTGGTAGTAAAGACTGAGAGCAAGTTCTATATGTAAAAGATGAAAAAAAACCTCTGAACCCAAAAGCATCACTGATATATAATTCTGTTTGCTCTGTGAACATACTGAGGATCTAACCAGAGAACAACTACACAGAAGGAATTAGAATAAATTCACTGAAAAAAAATAACATATTCAAATCATATTTCTTTTCAGAATCCCTGGAATCCCTTTATCTTGGGCTTGTTCTCAGAACGGCTTGGTCCATACTTTTGGGAAAATACCTACATTTGTGTAATAGTAATATGGTCCCTGTCGCAAGAACCTAAATACTTTTTTTCAAGAAAATAAGTTAACAGTGTGTATTTTCTCCTTGTATTTAAGGTTCTCACTGTGAATAAATCTACCAAATAACTTCCAGAATACCTAACAGATCTTTGGAAAACTTCATAATATTCATACAGCAATTTTCAGAACGCAAATATGAGATAAGGAAGTCTCATTTCTGATTCATTCTCTGAAAGAGTGATTCCAAAACTGCCTCATAAGGAAAACTTTTGTCCCTCAGAAAAACATCACTTTGAATTCTACATTTCTTCTTCCAGAAGTTCCCCAAAGCTTCTGGTTACTACTTAATTTTGATACTTTTGAATATGCTTCATGGAGATCTGAAATGTAAGTTACAACTTCTGTTTAGTCGTTTGTTTATTTGTCCTTTATGGCTAATTCTACTTTTCTAAAAACATGTTCTCCTCATTCCTGCTCATGAGTTTGTTCTGCATCTGGAAATATTTTTTTTATTTTTTTTTATTTCAGGCCACCTGGTCTTCTTTCAGTATATGCATGTTTATTGCACAGCTTCACTGGCACAGCCTTGAATTTTTTCTGTAAGAATATCTCATTTTGTCTGAATAGCATGGTAATGCTTGCCACTCTGAAGACAGCCAAAATTCAGGATAGCAGAAAATTCAGGATAGCAGTATTGTCTTATTTTAGTTCTTAGTAGCAGCTGAGGCAAAATCCCATTTTGTCCCAAAAATTCCTAATTGTAGCCCTGAAAGCTCATGGAAGGTTTTCACTTTCCAGATCAGATTTTGCTCCTCATTAAAAATCATACTGGCATTGCTCTTTACCAGACTGCTGGTACACTCTTGCTGGGTGTTGTTTGAATAATTCTTAAGAACTTAAGATTTTTCACCTATTCTTATACCCAAAGGGCATTTCTTCTCACTCCTTGAGGAGTTAACTTCATCGTCGTATCTTGTGAAATAACACATGCCCAATGGCACTCTGTGGATTTTGTGGCCACAAATCTAAGGATGCACTCTCTCTAGAACACATTGGTTATGTCCACATTACACAGAACTTGATCCTGAAGCCTCTTTTTGGTGTTGAGGTCCTGTGGTCTCTTATCAGTTCGTGTCGTTTTTAAAATAAGAGTGACTGAAACACTGTGAGTACCAGGTGGCAACCTGCCAGAGAGGTACTTTTATTGCATGAAACCAAGGGTAGGCAATGGATGTACCACGAGGGTACCTGGGGGAATTTAAGGATGCAGCACTTCACCAGGTAGTTCCTCAGGGGTGTGTAGGGTGGACACAGCCAGACTTCCTGCCTTACTATCTTTTAAGAATGGTACCTGTAGTAAAATTTGTCATATACCGTGCATAGTATAGAGTGGTTCAAAATAAAGTTGGACAGTGGGTTAAAAAGTTAGCCATGAGGATGAACCATGATAGTACTCAAGCTTGCGGCCTAGACATCTTTTACTTAATGGTGTGAATGCACTCCATTTATTTTTCTGATAACTTCTTACTATTTGATGGCCTCTGTAGACTGACAGCTCCATCCAACTGTTTTTCCTGTCTTTTTCCCAGTACCCACTAGTATAACCCTACCAACACAGGCATTTCAGACAAGGGTAACACATACTGCAGTCATGGTGAGTGAAAAAAAAATAAAAATACTGCATTTTAGACTACTTCAGTTGCTGTTTCCATGCTTATTCTCCTGCTTTGGAGTTTCTGCCTGATTACATTTATCTACTTCTGTGCTTTCCTCTTTAAATGCAATGCTACAGACAATTTTCTCCTCTTTCTGGGGGCTAGAACTATTGTATAAGTGGGTTTAGTCCCACCATCTTAAGACCATTCTTCAGACTTTGGAGTTTTCTCCACTGAATTTATATTTTCCTTAGGAGACTGTAGTCTGCCAATAAAAAACCTGTTGAAACAACAGTATTCAGACCACTTGGAAATATTCGTATTCTAATGAAGAAATAGGTTGTTCGGTCTTTTTTTTCCTTGAACATCCTCCTTATAGCTTAAGGCCCGATTTGACTTATTATACAAAAGACATTTTACTGTGAAGTAGATGAGAGCTTAAAACACCTACATGAGTTATTAAGGGAACTTTATCACAAGTACTGTAAAGCACTGGAATAAGTTCTGGAAAAGATGTGGATTTCCCATTTGTGATTTGATGCTGGCAATTCTGTAATGCCATGAGTCTGCTGTAAACACTCAAACAAGACTTGGAAGCAGCAATTTCGTCTGAACGTCTGAACTCTACACACAAGACAATATGTCAGAATTCTAATGTGCCTAATATTGTACATATTATACTAATGTGGTCTATTATTTTAACCTTTCTGGCCACTTCCTACTTAATTTTGAAGAAGCATTGGGATGTATTTTTCACGAGGATATATCTTTTCAACCAGTGTAGAAGGAACACGGTGACTAAGTCACAGGAAGAACACTTGGGTCAAAGTATTCAGGACACATCTCAGAAATACTCATTATTCAGGTCATTGATTTTGCTACTTGGTTTTCAGAATAGGAGTGAGTCACCAAATGGCACTGAATAATCTTTTCAGCTTGTAGCATTCACAGAGAGCAGTATTAATGCAACCTATATTTTCTGACTTAATCAAGACCCAATCTTATGGTCTTCATTCAAAGGAATTTTCAATTTAAGGTCCTGATCTTTCAATGAGTCTATTCAAAGAGGCCTCTCTCCACACATATAGTAGAAAATGCAGACCTCAGTTGCAAATATGATTATTTTTGTAATATCATTGGTTTGGACATATTAGACAAATATTCAAATAAAGGGGTGCCCATATATCCTGATTTTTTATTTATTAGTCGGAGTGTTTTTTAAATAGAGCAGCAATATTATAAAACAGAAGGTACAGCAGCGACTTTGCAAACAACCTCTGATATTATTAAACGAGTGTGTTGCCCACCAAGACAGACGTAGGCATGTCCTGCCTTGGGACCCCAACTTTCTTTTGTCTTAGCTGAATTTTGACAGATGTTACCCAAGTTTATGAAATGAAAACCACTGTTCAGATGGTAAGAAGTAGTTTCAGACTCTTTTAGACATCCTGCTTTAAATCTTCCTCCTCAATTTTGTTTCCAAGAGCTTTATCAACCCTCAGCACAGGGAGGCAGGGAGGGTACTATCAGTGCCTTTGAACACTCTAACTCTGGTGATGTTTAAGAAAGAAGCATACATTTAAAAAATTATTATTTTGAAGAAAGAGATTAAAAGGAAGTCAGAATGAAGCAAAGAATTGAACTCAAATTTCTCAGTTCTCAAGCTGTGACATAAACATTGGACAATTATTCCTCTATTTATCTGTGATTTCACTAGGTTATTGGAAAAAAAAAACAATTAAAACTACTGGCTAGTGCACTAAGGGAATCAAATTTATTTTTTGTCTCTGGAGGAAAATGGTTTTGTAATTTTAAAATTCATATGAGATGACAGAAATCTGAACATCAACAAATTTTTTTTTTTGTCCCCAGAGAAAAAGGGAAATTAATTACAAAAATTATTTACCAAAATTCAGATAAAATTGACCTTCAATAAAAGTTAGGTGTATGGTCACGATTTTCTTCTCAGGCACAGTCACACTAAATTTACTTTTCCATTTGGTTTTTACTTTATTTTTGTAAATGGAAACAGAATCTATTATCAAGTAAATGAGATGTCCTAGCTTGCTTTCTTCTATCTTCTGTGGCAAACTTTGTCTTTTTTCTTTTTTTTAAAATTTTTAACCTGGATGTAATATAATCAAGCCCTGAGAAAATAAATATTAAACAAATCAAGATTTTAATGATGTTTCTTGATGGCAATCTTTAATGTAATTTATATAAATCTGTTTCTATTATCTCTAAATATGTTTGAACTAAGTCAAGTTCTATACTGAATTGCAGGAGTATATCATACATATAATGTTAACTATATCTTAGTTTTCTTTGCCAGTTTGCTCCTAGGGGTGACATCAGCTTAATGAATGTAACGCATGAATGTAACATTTTTTTTTTCTTTTTGGTTTGTGCTTCATTCTGTTTAGCTATTAATCAAAGACTGTAATCAATAAATAGTTCCAGGAGACATATTTCGCAAAATTGTCAAGGGCCAAAACCAATAGCAAGTTTTGTATGTGAAGAAGATTTGCCAGGAGCAAGTAAAGATGGAAACTGATGGAAAGGCAAGGTCACACTGGCTGTTTCTCTCTAGCAAGCATATGTTGAAAAGTTGATTATTGAGGGACTGACTTGAGAAACTTATGATGAAGAAGTGCTTACCAATATGAACTCATCTTCCCAATGGATTGAGCATTTTTGTTTGCCTTTCTCTAATCTGTGGTTGTTCATTAATTTTTAATTGCTTCTGGAATGGTTTCAGTCACTTGTGTGGCTTTATTATATTGCAGTCCACACTGTGATCTTGTATTGGGTTCACATGGCAAGGTTTTGGTAATGGGGGCGTCTGCAGGGGTGGCTTCTGTGAGAAGCTGCTAGATGCTTCCCCCATGTCCAATAGAGACAATGCCAGCCAGCTCCAAGATGGACCCATCACTGGCCAAGGCTGAGCCCATCAGCAACAGTGGTAGCACCTCTGGGATAACATATTTAAGAAGGGGAAAAATAAAAAGTGAGAATACGTGAGAGAAACAACTCTGCAGACATCAAGGTCAGTGAAAAGGGAGGGGGAGGAGGTGCTCCAGGTGCTAGAGCAGAGATGCCTGTGGTGAAGACCATGTTGAGGCAGGCTGTCCCCCTGCAGCCCATGCAGGTCCATGGTGGAACAGATATCCACCTGCAGCCCATGGAGGACCACACCCCAGAGCAGGTCGATGCCCAAAGGAGGCTGTGACCCCATGGGAAGACCGTGCTGGAGCAGGCTCCTGACACCACCTGTGGACCCATGGAGATAGGAGCCCACGCTGGAGCAGGTTTGCTGGCAGGACCTGTGACCCCATGGAGGACCCATGCTGGAGCAGCCTGCTCTGAAGGACTGCACCCCATAGAAAATAAACAGGCTGGAGCAGTTCATGAAGAACTGCAGCCCATGGGAAGGACTCATGTCGGACGAGATCGTGGAAGTCTGTCTCCCATGGGAGGGACCCCATGCTGGAGCAGGGGAAGAGTGTGATGAGTCCTCCCCCTGAAGAGGAAGGAGCAGCAGAAACAAGTGATGAACTTACCACAACCCCCATTCCCCGTCCCCCTGTGCCACACAGGGGAGAAGGTAGACAATTCAGGAGTGAAACTGAGCCTGGGAAGAAGGGAGGGGTAAGGTGTTTTAGGATTAGGTTTTATTTCTCATTACTCTGCTCTGGTCTGATTGGCAACAAATTAAACTGATTTCCCCTAGTCGACTCTGTTTTGCCTGTGACAGTAATTGGTCCTTATCAGCCCATGAGCTTTTTGTTATATTTTCTCCCCCTGTCCAGCTAAGAAGGGGGAGCGATAGAGCAGCTTTGGTGGGCACCTGACGTCCAGCCAGGGCCAACCCACCACAGATCTATGGAAAATAAAACCAAGAAGGAATGGAAGAATTTTGAGAGCCTCACAGTCTCTAAAGTTAACACTTACAGGTTTATCTTGCAAAGAGCATGGATCTCACAGTCATAATCTTGTCCACACACCAGGCTGGGATTTGATTTTCTAAAGTGCTAAACTTTTTCTGAAAAGCTTTTAGGTCATTTCACTTAACTATTTCCTTTTCCATTCATTAGAAGACCGACCATGTCCAGAAGTACTATTTCTCTCCCTCAGCTATATATATGGACAACTTGGGTGCCTTAGCTTAGCTGCAGATGTCTAGGATGCACTTCAAATCCTCACACATTTTGAAAGTGTCATTTTGAAAGCCTGGGATGCCTTAGACAGACCGACCAGATTTCATATCTGACAGAGGTGCTAGAGGATACCTGCTCTCTTCTGGCATGGGACTTGGATACAGGGTACTCAGAGTGCCTCCTGCAGTGCAAAGCACTTATGTTTAGGTACCTCAAACACACCCTGCATGAGAGCCACGTAGAGCTCATCAATATAGGTAACAGACTACTGGGAGGATGTCAAAAAGGCACGAGACACCTTAGTTTAATAGGCCTTGTGGCATACATGCTTACGTGTCTGAACTGAACTCCTACACAGATATTTCAATTGCCTGAAGCTGAGCTGACATGATATATGACAGAGAGTCAAAGAAATTAGTTCATTAAAGGACATTCAATTTAATCCAAAATGTTCCTCAATTTAATCCATTTGGTTAATCTTTTGAACCAGGACCAATGAATTTGCACTGAAAACGCAAGCCATAATACAATTTCTCTATGAAACTAAGCATTGTATACTAATATAAGGGTTAAAATGCAGTTTTAAAATATTTACCAAAATTCATCAGGAAGTCAGCCCCTAATTACGACACTGACATTTAGATATGAAGACTATCTTCCAGCTGCTGCTCCAGATACACAGAAGTACCTTATAGGCCCTGTGCCGTATCTGGTAGCCTGTCCCTGCCTCTGGTATCATACTGCTAAGGAACAAAGTCACCTGGACATCTGGTGACACCCTCAGTGGAGTCAAGAAAGCAACACACCTCAAAAATACATTTCATCAGCTGAACCGCCTTTTAAGCATCACTAATCGTATTGATTAGGGACTTGTTTGAATTGTCTAAACACAGGTGTCTAGTGCTTTTTGAGATGCTGACAGGTATCACATCCGGTCAACAGCTGCTGCTCCAGAACCGTGCATTCTGGATATTGCAAATAGCACACTCAAGCATCGTACCTTACTAGACAAAAACTCAATATTATAAATCCCTGAACTACAGTGGGAAAACTTGACATGTTTAACCATAGTTGTAAACTAATACTAACATTAATATTACTATTCAACAGCTCTAACAGTTTCTAACATCTATATTGAACTTGATAGTTGATTTTTACTTATTATTTAAATAAGGATGGCACTCAAATAACAATTTGACATAAATTAGACATAATTTTAACCCTAGGAATTGTTTTGGTTTTCATTTGGATTTTTGTTTGTTTGTTTGTTTGTTTGTTTGTTTGTTTTTAAATATCTGTGTAACCTTCAGATGAGAACTTCTCTAATTTTCAGTATTACCCTCTGGGTCTTGCATACCTCTTTTGCCTGTGCTCCAAGTTGGATGGACGCCAGCCCGCCCTGATCTGAGGGTTGTGAGCTCAAGCTAATATGGTAATCCCAATGAGAGTACAGCATTGTGCTAACAAAGATGCACAGCTTTCAGATTGAAGCTTGCTGGCCTTGAGCCAGCTCTAAGCACAAGTGAAATGAGTGTAGGTTTGTCTGCAAAAGGCCAGGAAGATATGCTGTGACTTACAATGAGCCAGATTCCCAGCACTTTCTAAAATGATCACATTTGGCACAGCCAGGTGTTGAAGGGCAAAATCTCTGAAAACATCTGTGGTTAATGTTTGAATGAACATGGCATTTATCAAGAGACCTTTGTTGACATTATAAGACTTCTAACTTTACGGAAAGGCAAGGAGGAAAAATTAAGTCCCAGTGAGATCTAGGAAACTGGAAAGCATCTACTTGATATAAGAATTATACATAACAGCATTTCTATACCAGCAGAAACTATGTTAACTGAGGATGAGGTACAAAGATAAAAATTTTTATTCATCAGAATGAGTGGACCTGATACCTGTACTATTTCACAAGTGGGCATTTTAGAAGCTACTTAAGTTAAAATGATAATGTACTTGGATTAGACAACATTTTTTATAGATTTGTCAAAAAAAAAAAATTGAATGTCCTGTGTAACTAAGGAGAATGTAATTCCCTAATTTCATACTTACATGGTTTACAAATGTTTGGAAAATGAAAAATTTGCAGGAGATAAAATATGACGGTTATTAGGAATTATATTTATACCATCACGACAACCCATTTTGTCAAGCCACATTACAGAAGAAAACAAGATTTTGTATATGAGCATAAATAACAGGACTTGAGAAGGTTTTGCCTGTTGCTGTGCATTGTCTTTTTGATGGAAGACAACAGCTTGACACTCAAAATAGTGTTAACTCCTGACTTTTGATTTCTGCAATAAGAAACGTGACATTTTACAATAATTTTAGTGACTGATAAAAGATGAATGCAGCAAAAGTTTTTAGCTCTATCTAACCTAATCAGAACCAGTTAAGGACTTCATCAATATTAATTCTATTGATGCTGCCATTTCCATTACATACAAAGAGGCAGTTTTCCTATTCTCTGTTGGTTTGCCACTATATACGTTTAGGTAGTGGGAATAAACGGCACAAGATTATTTTTTTTCCTTATGTAAGCATGAAGTCAAAAAGTCAAAAAACAAAAGTTTTTAAAAATGTGGTATGAAAGAACATAATAAACAATCAACTGTGTTCTTTTTCCACTGATTATAACGCTTGCAGATTTTATATTATTAACATCCAGTTGAATAGAGCTCCTTATGTTTAGAGCAAAATTATGTAAGTTTATGCCAATCAACTTCTTCATACTTAGTAGGCAAAAAAAATGCCAGCAGATTTTGACTACTATTTAAATGAATAATCTCAGGAAATGTACCAAATAAAATATGCACTAATTTAAATGCAGGTATTAAAATTCCTTTTGTTTCTCACAAATTTCTTACAGTGAAGCTTGTGATATCTTGTGATACAACCTATGATATTTTTACCATCTAGCATATACCCAAATTGTCCAATACCCACACATACAGCGAACATATACGTACCCGGGGAATGCATACCTATATTGAAGAACAGACACATACGTCTAACAAAGTAAAAATATGGTAATGGATCAAATCCCCAAAGTGGGATTTTACACACAATTTCTTGGATTAGTCTGCTATAATGTACTGTTAACAGAGCGAAGTGTCGAACAAAGCAGTCAAACAGTGATTGTAATAGAGAGCAAAAAAAGGCTTTTGATCTGCTTAAAAATCAGCTACTAGACAGCTCTCTAGCGAGAGGTCATTATCTGGAGGTACATAGGACTGGGTTAATCCCACCTCACTAAGTAATTGGTTAAAAGTGCTAATGCTTTATGACCAGTTGCCTGAAAGTCCCTCTGTAGTCAGTAAAGAGACAGAGGCAACTTTGAAGGGAAAATTATCCCATGTAAGTCTTATTCAGCTTTTATAAGCGCCTCTGTCTCTCCACTGGTGATGACCAACACATCCCTGCAATGGAAGAAGACTCAGAGGAGATGGGCAAGAAAGATGAGCTTAGGGAAGAAGGTAAGGAATGACCACCAGTCATCGCAGAGAAAGCTAAACTTATCTCAGCACATGGGGAACTGGAAGGTAACCTCTGTTGCAGACATAAAGCTGTACCAGGGGGTCTGCGGGTTGTATAAAGAGCCTTCCCTGGGATAATTAGTAGAGAGTAATGTCTTCCTGAGCCAGCCAGACCAGTGTGGGGCCAGGGGAAAAACGTATACCTGGATGAACTCAACATAAAGTATAAAAAATGGATAATTAATGAGAGGAACTTTGAATAGAGAAATGGGCTTTAGTTAGCTTTTATCCCCAAACTCATTCCCGGTGACTGGGGACACCCAGTGTCACGATGGTGAGCATATAGGGACCAGTAATGGGAATCATGTTTGTATTGAGATTCAGCTGTGTATTGCAATCACTATATTATGCTTGTGTTGTGATTTCAGTATATTGCTGTATCACTTTGATAAACCAAAATCCCATGTAATGCCAAATATCTTCAAATAAGTACATTTGATATTAAACGGTAAACCCTCCTCATGTGGAATATCTAAAAGAACCTGGTCAGACAGTATTGGACTCTGACACCACTGAACATAGGGGGCAGGAGGACACATAGGTTCCTTGCTTAGGAGACAGACAAGCTTTTTAATCAAGATTTGATGAATGAGGGGCAAATGAGATATTCAGGATTCAGGTCACTGGATTTCAAGTAGCATGAAATCAAGTAGGATTTCAGGGACTACATGCAGCTGGGTTTGATCAATACAGTACAGTCATTTAGGAAAGAATATGGCATAATCACATTCTGAGCAGCATTTTTCCAAATGGATGTCTCCCTATACACTGGGTACACGGGCATTTTGGGGGAGCTTATGATGTCATGTGGGTGATTATCCTTTAGTAAACAGTAAATAAAAAAAAAAATTAAGGGAGGAAAAAGGTCTCTTTTTCTCATCTCTGGCTTACCCTTACCAAGTAATAGACATTTTCCTGACAGTTCTGTGAGGAAATGGTGGCCAATATACACACTTTAGAATATGTAGCTATATTAATCACATTAAAGAAAATGCAAGTGTTCTGCATGTTATGATAAAAAAGACAGACATCACTATCAGTACAGGAGTTGCACTTCAGCAATCACTTCTGGCTGTCAAAATAACTTATTCTAATAGGAAGATTCAAGGGAGGAGAGAAAGTGCAACCATATATTATGCAGGGAAAAAAATTATCACAGGATCATGTAATTTACAGCTGAATGAATTGACTGCCCCAGGTTCCTGACTTTTTAATCTAATCTACTGCCAGTACAACCACTGGAGTTCATGCCGACACCATATGTTACCTCACATGTATGCCACTCCACTTCTATGCACTTTCATATAACATAGATCTGGCAGAACTCTTTACTCGCTTGGCTGAATCAGTTACAAGGTTTAAAGGAACTTGGCTCTGTGCGTTCACTTGTTTCTGTCCGGGTTTTAGCTGGGATAGAGTTAACTTTCTTACTAGCAGCTGGTATAATGCTGTCTTGGATGTAGGATAAGAATAATGTTGGTAACACACTCCTGTTGTTGCTGAGCAGTCAAGGACTCTTTCAGCTTCCCATAGAAGCTGAGAAGGAGCATAGACAGGACAACTGGCCCAAGCTGGCCAAAGGAATATTCCATACCATAGATGTCATGCTCAGTATATCAATGGGGGTTGGCCGGGGGGACAGGAATTGGTGATCACTGCTTGCGAACAGGCTGGGCATCAGTCAGGGGGTGGTGAGCAATTGCATTCAGCTTCACTTCTTTTGTATATTCTTTTATCATTATTATTGTTATTATTTTCTCTTCCTTCTCTCTCCTATTAAGCTGTTTTTATCTCAACCCATGAATTTTACTTTTTCCCCCTGATTCTCTTCCCCATCCCACTGGGAGGTGGGGGAGCGAGCCAGCAGCTGTGTGGTGTTTGGCTGCCTGCTGGATTAAACCACAACAGTTTCTAAAGATTGCACCAGCTCTATGGGCAGGCTGTGACTATTAGGTAGGAAAACAGATATATAGCTGAAACATTCTTGTTTAAATAAACCCTTGAAAAAAGGTTGAAAGAGGAAGAAATAGATGTAAAACCTTTTCTTGGTAGATATGTGTTTTCAATTAAAAAGATTCTTAAAAGCCTTTTGAAATGAGAAGCAAATAGATTAGCTAAAGTACTAAAGAGAATAAAGATACAATAATATGCTTTTCTTCTATGGTATGATGAATTCATAAATTTATACAGGATTTATCAAAAAAAACCCAAACAAGTAAAAATAAAAGACAACTTTATTTTTAAAATTTTTATTTTAAAATAAGATGTAAAATATAAACTTTAATAGTAATGGAAGTAAAGCTAGTCTATATAAAAACTCAAAAGCCAAAGACGGACACAAAAATGAGAACAGCTGTAATTTGTACTGGAAAATGTTATTAAAAGACTTGAAAAAACATGGCATCAATGAAGAATAATTTAAGTTTCTCTTCTCCAAAAGCTACAGAAAGATACGTTTATCTGTGACATTATTTCAAGTCTACAGTTATAGAAAATTAAAAATTTGTTATATTTTTATTACATTCCCTTCAGGCTTGTTAATGGTCAGCCACAGAAGCTGTCTGTCTATTTGTTGATACATATATCTATATAGGCTTATGGATATATGCTGCCTCATACATCTTATAGCAAGTAATTTTCAGACTGAGCATTACTGTCATAATGTGTTTCAGCAAACCATTTAGAGCACCTTAAATAATTCAATGTAAAGTGAGTCTTTGTTCTCTTGTATACAGCATAAAGCAAAAATAAAGCAAGAATGAACTTTGCTTAAAGAAGTTATAAGCTAGAACAGTAAATGAGGAAAATACCCTAAGTTTTATTTCCAAACTAGAAACGGTATTTCATTACAGTGCTGAGTTATGAAACAATTACTTAAGAGAATTAACAGAGCAAGTGGCAGTTACCACCTATTTTAAAAATAAAACTGGCTATCACTATGATGTTAGGTGTGGATCTCATCCAGAAACTGTCTGATAGGTGTGATGAGAGCATGCCTTCAGATAGGGCCTGTAGGGCACTTAGTGAGAAGAAAACCTAATTTAATGATCATTGCTCAGATTTGACATGAGATAATCACATAGCTGCTCAGCTTGAAATTGCCTGAGATAATTTTGCCTATGCACAGAAGCAGAACTTCTGTTTCCTAGTTAAATTTTCTGACGATTGTTGGTGCCAAGGAAGGTATTTTGATGATCACAGTTTCTTACTTGTGCACATAAATCCTTCTGTGGCTCAGAGCCAAATTTATTAACCGCCTTGTGATGCAGAAAATCTCTGGCAGAGGCAGGGACTGACTGGATACCTGGAAGCAAAGGCAGTTAGTTCATGATTATAGACCGGATCTGGAATTAAGGGAATAGGTAGTTTAATTCCCTGCTCTGTCACAAAGTTTCTGTGACCTTCACCAAGTCCTGCTAGATACATCTGTTTATATGTGTAGCTATCTCCAGTTTTCCTTTAAATGAATCAGCGTGAATCTCTGCAGCAGCACAGTGGCATGCACACAGACAGACCCATGAAGCACGGAGCTCTCTGGAAGCTAATTCACTCCATTGCTCTTCCAGTATTTCCTTATCAGCCACATTCCAGGACTGCAAATACCTAAAATAATTAAGTTTTAGTAGCTATGAGATCTTTCTCAATGAAAAAATAAGCAATTTAATTAGGCACAATCCAGATGGTATTTCTGGTTAAATCTTATTCCTTACAGAGCTGCTGCTTCAGTATTGTAAGTATGTCTAGCAAATGGGATCTTGGAAAGTAGCTTCACTGAGTCCTGCGCATCAGAACAGTAAGTTGTTCATTCCCATAGTAGATAGCCATGGTTCCCTTGGTCTTTGGTATTATTGACTAGGACTAAGCTGTGAAGCTGAATTTTGCTATCTAAATATCGTTAATAAAACAATGCAGTAGGAGGACTAGAATTTTGTTTTGTCACTTCTTCAGTTTAAAGTAATAAAAACAGTATATTGAAATTCAAAGAATGAAAAATTAAACATCTCAAAAAAGGCTGAACAGGTTTAATGTGATATTACATATTTCCACAAGTCAGACAATACTGCATAGGTGTCCTAATCAACGGTGTAGAAATCAAAAATATGGTTACCATTGCATTTCTATTCCTATTGTAGCACTTACTTTTGTTTCAGGCTCTGAAAGACTTGCACAACAAAGCAACTGCATAAATAAACCTGTCATTCTTTTCAGCTCTGTTTTCAGAAAAAAAAAAATTATGATAGTGAAATTGGAAGACTTAAGGAAGGCCATTCACGTTACCCAGGAGAATACAAATCAATAAAAGTTCATGGCTCAGAGGTTCTCATTGATTGGAACATACTGGTAGCACAGTAATTTCAAAAACCCATGTGGGGTTTGCCAACCACACCACATTTTGTGATTGTACACAATAAAACATTATGACCTAGAAACAACTCTCCGTAGTACAGGCCTTTGAATGTCTTAATATGTTTGACTCTAACATGGATCAGATAAATACCGACCATTTGAAATGTATTCAGAAAATTCTAAACCTCATATAACATAAAGAGTTTAATATAAAAAATCCATAAAATATTGTAGGGTGAAGAGCGCAGACATTATAAAGACAAAAGAGAAAATTAGTATTTCAAGGAAAATTGTATTTTGTAAAAAGGCACCTAAAGGGCACGTAAGACCCTTTAAAAACGTACTCAACTAAACTCTTCTGTTCATCCATTAACTGTTGAAGACATTATTGGCTGTCACAGTCAATTCATGCATGTTGCTATGCCAGTAATTAACTTCAAGTCAGCATGGGAGGAAAAAAAACCCACTCCTATTGCTCAGAGACATATCTCAGTTAAATTCTCAAGCAAAAATAGCCTTCTCTATCAGTTGTTGCTGTGAAAAAAGCAGATTATGTCTGAGCTGTATTGTAGCTTATTGTCACTCATGGGACACACTGTGAATGCAATGTCCACAGTTCCAAACTATGGAACAAAGTTCTACATGGTATATTCATTCCTGCTGAGCCAAAACACAATAATTAATTTAAGTATAAACAAATAATATCTATTGTTTTCCATTTAGATTTACTACAAGTTTAACCATTTTTGAGTCATGATAAAACATCCTTCTTGGTAAAGAAAAAGGTTAAAGGTAAAAGGTAGAACATTAAAGTGATTGTAAAAAAAAAATACGATACAGTATCTTAAGTATCATCCAACCTTATCTCAAATTAAGACTAAATGAGAAAATCATTAATTTTCAAGCACATACTTGGTCTTGGATCTTAGCTATAACTAATGGGTTCAATTCAAGTCCACAGCAGTACAGCAAGGTGAAACACCAAGACTGGTCTGGTAAATCCAAAAGTGTGGTTTATCTCATTTTCTGTTTCGTGTACTCTTTCACCCCTGAAGATAAAATAAAACCTATTGAAGCAAGGAGTCTCTTTTCACTGGTTAAAACTTGTTTTAATAATATTACTTTCAAAGTAGCATACAGAATAAAGAATGTAATAAAACTGATTATAAAGTATAAACATCATCAGAAAGGATAAAATGAAATTGAACGTTTCACTTAGGCACAGAAAAGTCACCCCTAAGTCAGTCAGTCAGTGGTTTGCAAACTACCCATCTGACCTTTTTCTTTTCTTTATGCCAGACAGTCCCTTTTATACTCAGGGAGGTTGCACATGGTGCTCAGGACAAGGAAGACATGTACAGGATATTTGTATAGAGCAGTTAAACAAGTAAAGAAGCAACCCTAGATCTGAGATGGGTTATCTATCTGATAAAGTGCTGTATGGTGGTCAGGCATTCAGGACTCCTCATTTCCTGAATTGAAAAAGCTGAACAACTGAAGAGCAACAACCCCACAATTGTTATTTGCAGGTTTTGCAGGGATGGAATACATCCATGGATGGAATACATGGTTTTGCATGGATGGAATACATCCATCATTCATCAGGAGCTGTTACTCAGTTTGGCCACAATCCCGTCTAGTTTTCACAGTCAAAATCTGCACATTCCTTCACCTTCCTCCATCACTTGTGCCATGCCCACAATCTATATCCACAGGAACTGCTCCATTCTGCAGCTTGTGAGGAATGTTTCTATAAATACATTAGCAACAAAAGGAGGACTAAGGAGACTCCCCATCCTTTATTGGATGCAGGGTGAAACACAGTGACAAAAGACAAAGAAAAGGCTGTTGTGGTGTCATACTGTCATGGTTAATGCCTTCTTTGCCTCAGCCTTTAATAGTAAGACCAGTTGTTCTCCGGGTACCCAGCCCCCTGAGCTGGACGACAGGGATGGGGAACAGAATGAAGCCCCCATAATCTAAGGGAAAATGGTTACCAACCTGCTACATCACTTAGATGCACACAAGTCTATGGGGCCAGATAGGCCCAAGGCTACTGAGGGAGCTAGCAGAAGTGTTCACCAAGCCACTTACCATCATTTATCAGCAGTCCTGGCTAACCAGGGAAATCCCAGTTAACTGGAGGTTAGCAAATGCGACACCTATCTACAAGAATGGCTGGAAGGAGGACCTGGGAAAATACAGACCTGTCAGTCTGACCTCGGTGCCAGGGAAGGTTATGGAGCAGATCAACTTGAGTGCCATCAATCAGGCCCAGTCAGCATGGGTTTATGAAAGGCAGGTCTTTCTTGACCAATCTCATCTCCTTCTGTGACAAGATGACTGGCTTAGTGGATGAAGGAAAGGCTGTGGATGTTGTCTACCTAGACCTTAGTAAAGCCTTTGACACCATTTCCCTCAGCATACTCCTTGAGAAACTGGCTGCTTATGGCTTGCATGGGTGTGCGCTTTGCTGGGTAAAAAACTGTCTAGATGGGTGGGCACAAAGAGTTGTGGTGAATGGAGTTAAATCCAGCTTGGTACAAGTGGTGTTCCCCAGGGCTCAGTATTGGGGCCTGTTCTCTTTAACATCTTTATCAACAATCTGGACAAAGGGATCGAGTGCACCCTCACTAAGTTTGCAGATGACATCAAGTTAGGTGGGAGGGTTGATCTGCTTGGGGGTAGGAAGACTCTACAGAGGGATCTGGACAGGCTGAATCGATGGGCTGAAGCCAATGGTATGAGGTTCAACAAGGCCAAATGCCACATCCTACATTTGGGTCACAACTACCCCATGCAGCGCTACAGGCTTGGGGAAGAGCTTTACGATGCTTGGTGGAGGACCTGGGGGTGTTAGTCAACAGCCAGCTGAATATGAGCTGGCAGTGTGCCTGGGTAGCCATGAAGGCCAACAGCATCCTGGCTTGTATCAGATGTAGTGTGGCCAGCAGGATTAGGGAAGTGATCGTCCCCCTGTACTCGCCACTGATGAGGACCCGCCTTGAGTACTGTGTCCAGTTTTGGGCCCCTCACTACAAGAAAGACACTGAGATGCTGGAGTGTCCAAAGAAGGCCAACAAAGTTGGTGAAGGGTCTCGAGCACAAGTCTTAGGGGGAGCGGCTGAGGGAACTGGGGTTGTTTAGCCGAGAGAAAAGGAGGCTGAGGGGACACCTTATCACTCTCTACAACTACCTGAAAGGAGGTTGTAGAGAGGTGGGGGTCGGTCTCTTCTCCCAGGTAACAAGCAATAGGACAAGAGGAAATGGCCTTAAGTTGCACCAGGGCAGGTTTAGATTGGATATTAGGAAAAATTTCTTCACTGACAGGGTTATCAAACATTGGAACGGGCTGCTCTGGGAAGTGGTTGTGTTGCTATCCCTGGTGGTATTTATAAGACATGTAGATGTGGCACTTAGGGACGTGGTTTAGTGGTGGAGTTGGTAGTGCTAGGTTAATGGTTAGACTTGATCTTAAAAGTCTCTTCCAACCAAAATGATTCTATGATTCTATTAAGTTAGTGAGAGGATAGGCAAACCAGAATATAAGAATGATTCCTCACTCAGACCAGTCTAAATAAAAGACTTTGTGACCTCCTTCTTTAGTGTCTGGAAAAAGACAGTCAGTGACTGTTTCTTACTTCTTCTAATTTTTATTTTTTTTTAAAGTATGTCTACCAGACTGCTCCAGATAGTTTATACTCCACCTCTGTCTCTAAAGCCATACAGCAGATGGAAGAAATTGCTAGTGTCTAGGCATGGATCTACTGCTGAATGAATCTGGTTTGTTTCTCATCTGCTGCCTCTGCATCCCTTGTTAGAAGCACTGGCTGCAAAGAAAGGCAGATACTCCCATACATTTCTAGCCCAATTTGATTATTTTCTTCTTCATTACTTCCAGATAAATATTTCAGGCTAGAAAGAAACCCATTTTTTCTGTTTGTGTATTTTTGCTTTAAACTCTTCTTTCTTTTCTTTATATTCATAATAATTAAATTATATTTGCACGTTACCTAAAGGTCCATTAAATCCTATCCTTTAGTGGTATGCCAGAAAATGATTTGACTTCAGGCCATGTGAATATATATTCTGCCAGCCTTTTCTGATTAGCTAAGCTGACTGCCTGCTATAGATTTTTCCCTCAAACACCTGACGTGCCTTCTCCACCATACATGGGGTCCTGTCTTTGCACCGTACACAGAATCCAAACGGTCTTCCCATCTTTCATCTTCTCATCATTTGGCTCCTCCTCCTCCTAGCAGCTTCCCCACTTAGCACCTTACATATTCCAGAAGTGGAAGGCTGTGCGATACAGCCTAATCCATAAGTACATCTGACTTTTTCTTAGTCATACTGAAGAGGACTCAAGGACCACCAGAGTTTGAGAAGCTCAAACGCCTGAATTATTATGGAGTGCCCCCGTTGGTGCTCTGTGAGCTGTGGCTTTGGGCAGACGTTGGGGTGAACTTTAAACACGGTGGAAAGTAGTGCAGAAGGGACAGACAGTTTCGTACATAAAGAAATAAATGCAAAACCAAGAGGAAATTCTTTTGTTAGAATCCAGAAGATAGGATATACAATAATACACCAGATTTCTTCTTTAAGGCAGGAATGAGTATTAGAAAAAAGAAGAGAGTGCTTGCTTACCTCAGACACAGACATTAGAGATATTTTAGGCTGAAATACAGCACAATTGGTTATTTACAGTATAGGTCTCCTGCGGGCTGATGAGGTAGTAGTATTATAGGGAAAATTTTTGGCATTTTTGTATGCCTTGTCAACTCTTCCTGATAGCCTGTGAATTTTGCCTCCTCAACAAAATTGCCTCATTGTCCAATATTGATTATCAATTATCAATTACCAATTATCTACTATAAATTACCTATTATCTATTATTATCATCATAATCATTGTTCAAATCCCCAATTAGGTACAGACTGGCACTACAGATCTTTGCAGGATCCTGCACATTGCAATTAGGCTGACTCTATGGTCTGCACAGTAAAATTTTGATATAAACTTCAGAGACAAGGTCCTTAGAGGTGTTACAGATGTTAAGACTAAGCTCATATAAAGCCTATAAATACTGGATGACCTTGAAGCTAAGCCAATATTTTTTAATGCAGGTTCTTCCATGAGGATGACGAGCCCAAGCAGAAGTGATCATCACTAGAGCTACTTAGACACATCCTCACAGGTGTCCCAGGTGGCAATGTCCCTAAAAGCAAACATTGGCTGAGAAAACTTGTCTTCATTATATTTCAGTATATTCCATCAAAGTAGAAAGGTCTTACTACAACCTCCATCTTTTAATGCATTATATGTTTAAATACAACTAAAGTAAAACAGAGGTCAGGGTAGAAAAAGTACCTTCACATGCAAAAGCAATCCCACCACCCTGCAAATCACTCATTTTTGGTTTTAAGCCAAAAGAACAGCACATCCTACTGCAAGGAAAACTCAATTTCCAGACTTAATAGGTTACAAAGTAAATACAGATTCCCCGTGTTCCAAAATTTATCATGAATTGTTGAGATCTCCTTGCCCCAAATCATTATGACTTCTAAATACAGCAAGGTTTTATTTGCATATATCCCAACCTTACCATGCAAGTTAAGAACAGTTAAGGTATGTTGCAAAATATATGTCTAAGAATAGGCACCCAAGAGGATAATTATAAAATACGTTTCTGTATCACCTGTCAGTTCAAAACACTGCTACATATGGTTATGGCTTAATGCTTCCCGTTGCTCTTCTCATGCTCATGTTCTACTTTCAAGTCCCCTCCTCAATTACTAGTATGTTGGAGCCAGTGAGGAGGGTGTAAATCACCCCCAAACTGGTGCTTTTATGATCCCTCCTGCTGTTGTTCCTCCTCTTCCAGCTGCTTCTCCTTCTGTTATTTTGCCATTTTACAGAATAAGGGTGATAATCTGAATTTTGCAGGCTCATCAGTTGACAAATATTTTTGAAAAAGAGTGCCAGCCTTTAAGAATTCCAGTTTCCATAATGCTTGTTTGGTAATTTCCATAATAATTTCCAATCTGGTAGCCCGTTTAATACTGAACACTATATGGGGGCTAATTTGGCATTGGTTTTGGCACTGTAAAGTCATACAAGTTCCCAACAAGAGAGTGGCAATATTATCCGTAGTTGAATTTCACAGAGGAAACGTGGCAGAATGGATTTTTATGAATTGTACAGAAGTTTAAAGATTTTATCTAAAAATCTTGCCATTTTTTTGTCCAATTACCATAGTGTCATCCACTATAATCAAAAAGCCCATCTTATCCTCTTTACTATGCAAAAGCCATAGCAACTGAATATTCCTCTAGCCCCATATTAAAGTTTGGGTGACTCTTTTGGGTAAAACAAGTTGTCCCAGTGTGCCATCTTTTCCTCATAAAGCAACAGCTTCAAGAGAACAGACATCAAGTATTCTCGCTATTATTTCAACTAATGGAGCTATTTAAGGCAGTAGATAATTGGGTACGTCATGGATTCATTTACTTTTTGTCTCCAGTACTTGCAAGATTAACAAAATGAATCCAACTGGCAATAAAATCTTTAAGAGCTGAAACAACTATTTGGAATATTGCCAAAACTAAAGGTAGTTTCTATATCTTAAAATACCTCATTTGCAAAGCAACTTTTCAGTATAACTTTACTCTAATGACATTTATTACATGTTTACCCTTAGATACTCCGAAGAAATTGTGTGTGCTTAAACGAGACCATGATCTATTGGTTATGCAGGTATTTGGTTTTCCTCACATCTTTTAGTCTGCATTTAGTGCTCCAGCAGAAGTCTGAATGGCGACCTCTTTTACAGCCATGATCATAATGAATAATACCATGTCTGTCTTGACAAAAGTAATTCAAAAGAATTTTTCTGGATTTACCTAAACTGAAATAAATTATCTTACAATGACAAAACACAAAATTATGTTTAAAAAGAAAAAGCGAATGAAAGAAAAAGTAACAGGATAGGCCTATCATAACATTTACTATATTTCCCTCTTTTTTGCATAGTTTCTTCTACCATTTTAACCCTAGTTAGCAGTATCATAATTGATTAAATTCTCCCATTTTGTAATAAATTATAACAGGATATTTCTCTCAATAGTAATATATATCATTTCTTACTTTCATCGCCTTTATATCCCTTGCAATACATTAAAAAAAATCTTTTATCTTTCAATACAAAAGTTTGTTATCACATCCAATTAGTCAAAACTAAATTGAATTCTCTGTACACCGGTCATATCTTTTTGATGTCTAGGTATTGAAAAATGAACACAATATCACTAGATCATATACAGAAGGATACAGCCTCCCTGCTTCATGTTCATATGCATTTTAGAAAATCACAATAGATTTTTCCTTCTGCCATGTCAAACTGCAAGGTAATACATAATTAGCTAGGTAGGAGATGTAACAGAAAAGAGAATATTTATATCCTGCAGGGTCAAATCATATTTTGATCTGTCCTTAGCAAGGACTTTGAGTTTGTAATCTTCTCTTTAGCAGACCTATAATTTTCCCCAGTTCTACTCATTTCAAATGCCCACAGAGACCTTTTCAGTCTTTAGAGAACAATTGAAACTTTCCATCTTTCATCAGGAGTCTTTGATGGTGCATTGACTACAGTGAGGTGCAGAATTGTAAAGGCTTCTTCTGTCCTACGCCAACCTATTCATTAACACGAGATACCACATGTGCAGCCTTTGGAATTCCTTCTGAATTTCTGCCCACATGGGAAAGAAATACGGTCATAGAGCACAACAGTCATTTCCTGCCTAGATGATCCATTTTCAACCCACTCCCCTCAGGTTTTCTTTACATTCCTATTGTAGTTGAATGATCTCCCTGAACTTGGTTATTCTCCACTACGTTCCTAAACCTTAGGGCCCCAGATTCTGCTACAGACCTTTGCTTTTCAAGCCTTTTTTATTAATCTGCTTATAAAAAATATACATTTTTTCGAGATTATTCTGTAATAGTTCTACCATCACAATTTTTATATGCATAAAAATACCTTCTGCCTAAAATATCATCCTTACCATCCTTGCCAAAAAAGTCAAAGTAGCCAATTGAAAATCAGGATGCTATAGATAATGAAAGGGAAGTAAAGCTAATATACAGTTTGTTCCGGTTTGCTCCATTTAATTTGTAAAGATTAATGTGAAATTCAGCTTTCCAATTCTAAATATAAAGTCAAATAAAATTAAAACTATTTATTTCCATAAATAACAATGCATCTTTTTTGTTATTAATAAAAACACTTTTAATTGAATTTTGGAAAAATTGGTGGGTTCCTCAACAAGGTTGCAATTTTCAGTAAAAGCCTGGTATTTTGAAATGAAAAAATCTTGTAAAGAACATTTGACTTAGTAATCTTCTGTTGCATAGTACCTTCCATAAGCCATGATATGCATATTTATAAAGATAAAATATACACAAATTAATTATAACTCCTTACAATGCAAACTCATTATAAATGAGTTCAGCATTTTATATTTAGAAATGAAAGCTTTCTATAGAATCATAGAATGGTTAGAGTTGGAAGGAACCTTCAAAGATCATCTAGTTCCAACCCCCCTGCCATGGGCAGGGACACCTCCCACTAGACCCGGTTGCTGAAAGCCCCATCCAGCCTGGTCTTGAACACTTCCAGGGATGGGGCATCCACAACTTCTCTGTGAACACATACAGTGGTACAGTAAATTGTTCTGTTTATACAGGCTACATAGTCACATTGGTCTTGGCATATTTTCCCACAACCAAACACAAATTTTTCTCCATCACAAATATAATTCTTTTAATATGGTGTTTATCTCTCCACTCTCATGTAAAAACTGTGGTCATCAAAACCCAACAGAGTTGTTCTGCATTATGGAAAAAACCCCAAACACCACGAATTTAAATTCCATCTGTATGTTTACTACATGGATAAAAATGAATTTATTAAAATAAATTCATTAACATCTTTTAAATATAGATATAGCTCTTATCCTTAAATTTATATTACATTCAGTTCAAAGTAAAGGCAAGACAGTCTTACTCAAGAGCAACACCTCCCCCTTAAAGAAAGCAGAATCATGCCCTCAGTAGACAGAGAATTGAGGCATTAAACAACCTTGTTTGAAATCAATATAAATAAATGATGTTTACTATTTAGGAAAATGAGGCTTTTCTGAGACAGTTCTATTCTCACTAGATTCTCACAAAATTCCTCATAGTTAGAACCTGAAGTCTTACTTGACCACCAATGTTTCAGTTTTCTTTTTTTTAATTAAAAACTTCTTGAGGGTATTTTTATAGCTTGTTTCTGATGAATAAATGGAAGTGAATTACTGTATGATAAGTATTTTTCTGAGTAATCTATTCATTATTCTTAACAATACCACTTTTTGACTTGCTAATAAAACCTAAAATCCAAAGTGCATATTTTTCCAGCTCTATATGGGCTGAAAGAAACTATTAGCATTACAGACTCCACAATCAGTTTAATGTTTGCACTCCAGGATATGCCTACTTATCAATTGTCAGCAGTGACTCCTCCACTGTATATGTGTAATGCCACCACTTTTAGGGATCAGACTCAGCTCGAAATATAACTCATTTTTCACAAGGCTGGGATTCAGCTTGAGATCAGGATACCTAAACTTAATTGTCTATATGTAGGCTACGTTATAGACAATGGGAACTTTATTCACTTGTGTAAATACAAGCATTGAGCATTATCTGAGACCTAGTGTATCCAACACATCTACATGGGGCTGGCAAACATGACCCAGAACCCAACCTGTACCCAGAAGCGGACACCCTTATGAACTGCAGTCAGAGGCTTGGCAGGAAATGCTACAGTAACTCAAATGGTACCAAACAACTCTCTTTGGACAACTCAATAGAGCCTCAGGTGTCTGACCAGCTGGATCATTCTCCAGGTACCACTGACCAGGCTGCTGATACGCGCACCACAACAGAAGTTCAGGTAATGAACTTAACTGTAGACATGTATATAGATACCTAAATTAGGTGTCATATCAAATAGCATCCCAGTCACAAGTTTCCCTATTTAGGGCTATGTGGACGATAGCAAACATACCACCGTGTACCAAAAATTGAAGAGCAGATGACAGTAGACCTCAAGCCAAATAATCTAATATACAGTTCTTCTTTTATATATATATATGTGTATATATATGTGTATATATATTTTTTTAATCAGTTCAACAAAGGATTCTATAGACTATTATGCTTATGTGAAAAATCTCTCATTTTCCAATCGATTAATTAAATTGTCCATAAGTATAAGCATTCCACAGCCTTGAGTAGCAACACCATACATGCAGTTTATGCTGCTTATCTTGATAGGCCATAGTTAAACATTTCCCATTTCATCTTCTATTTGTATATCCTTCTCCATAAAGTACCATAGGTACCTGGTGGCCATCTCTATTAAGTTTTTGATTAAATATATGCATCCTGTTCATTAGCTCAGGATCAAATGTCTATCTGTCTTAAGCTCATCAATACTGCTGTTCTGTAGGTCTAGTGTCACTTGTCTCCTCACTGAGAGAAAAGAAGCCTTGAGTTGTCCCACAGATCCCAGTCTCCCTTACACACAATCAGGAGAAGAAAACTCCCACCTCAGGTTTTCTGAATTACATTTTAAAGGCTCTCATAGGCACTTCACTTTCCGGCAAAAAAAAAAATAAAAAAAAAGGTGAGCAAATGCTTCTAACTTAGGCAGCATGAATCACAGTGCTTTGGAATTAAATCTACTTTTTAGGTGCACGATCCAAAAGCATTTGGGCAGCATTAATGAATTAAATTCCATGACACAAAGCAGAGTACAACCTATACATTGAATTTTCCACGTTAATTCCAAAGTCCTCTCTGCTAACACATTTTTCTTTACTTTTTTGCTTCATGTTGCAGAACCCTACCTCCACTTCACCTATTGCAAGGCATGGTTAGATGTGGTTTGCACTCAATTTATGACATGATTCATTGAATTCTACACCCTAATCTGTGTTTTCAAAAAGCATGTATTTTCCAAGCCTGCATTAAAAATCTATTTTATTATCAGAAGTGTAGTAACAATCCTGTCAGAGAGTATCTTAATTCATCTGTTTCTTTGAGAAGCCTCATCTATATGTTGTTTCAGACTACCTTAATTATATATGTGTAATGCATAACCAATTCCACAAACCTAGCGTTCATCACACATTGAAAAATTGAAATATTTTGCGGTTCTTTTGCTGGCAGATGATGAATTCCCTGTTGCTCATTTTTCTTAGAGAAGTAGCCACAATGCAAAAAATGTTTCTGTATTCTACTTAAAAGAAGCATGATATCTGCACCTGCTTTAAATATCTGCAGTTATTTAAACCGGTAGCTTTTGCATTTGCCTCCAAATGTTTGAAAACATTCCCACCAGACCAAAAACTGGAACAAAAAAATGCTCGTGACAATTGACAGAAGGGTTTATTCTGAGAACCAGAAAGAAGACCACAATATGGAAGGAACTTTTAATTTAAAACTACAGTAATCTTAAATGGAATCCCATAGAAAAATGTTTGTGGAGTGATTCTTCAGCTTTTATTATAGATGCATCGATAGATTGATAAATAGATAGACACTTATCTCATAAATATTGACAATATTATGAATTTTCTTGACATTACAGAGAAAAAAATTGTACTCTTGAATATTTCTTACTACTTTACAAGACAGGCAATTTTTAAAATCAACAGGCTATTAAAATATGGTTTTTTAATAATGGGAGTCACTGAAGATTTAGCACTGAGTACTTTATTTTCTCTATACTATAAAAATTAGGAGAACATTTCTACCAGTTGTGTAGTGAAAATTCTTTAAAAAAATTATATTACCTCCCATATTGTGGTAGTAGTGGGGTAAAGGCCATGACAGTTAGATGAGTGTGTACCATGTTTGCTCCCTGGAGCAGATCACAATGTTTCAGATCTGTACCCTCAAAAAATGTCTACTTTTTCAGGTATATAATTTGATTTAATAGAACATATTAACTCTGTCCACAAACTTTATCTTATCAATATTTTGAATGATGTTTTTACTTGTTCATCTGAGATACAATTTACTTGTAAAATGCAGTACACAGCATGGTGAATATCTGATTTTCAGTCTTCCGAGTCACATTAAAGAGAAGAGTTACCCAAACTAGAGTCTCCTAAGAAAGCCATTTAAAATTGTTATCAGTACAGGATGTTCTTGTTTACACATAACTCTGACAAAAAATTTCTGAAACATTTGGGCTTGTCCTAAATTAATATATTTACTCTATTATGATATGTGGACTGCGGTTATCAAGATGAATTCTCTGAGTTTTTCTACTCAATAGGCCAACAGACATACTCCTCCTCTTGGAGTTATGTAACAAATAGATATACTTTTTAGCACACTTTGTCCTAGACTGAAAGTGCCTCACAATGTACTCTTCTATTTAACAATCTATAAGTTCTTATCATAGAAAAAACCACCCCTGAACAAGTAACAGTGTTTGTACACTTAGTTCCTCATTTGAAATATTTCACGTTCTAAAATTAAACAAAAAAAAGTAAACCTTTGACTTCCTTATGACAAAATTTTACAATAAGCTCATTTACACTGAAGGCCATTTACACATTACTGGCAGGGTTAAGGGGACTTTCAGTGAGTGTAAATGTAATTTATGTTCAGCCAAAATTCTCTCCTGTTCCACAGTTACATTCTAATGCATAATTTACATATTGCTGAAACATTAATGTCAGCTGAAATAATTAATTTTCAAAATCCTATATAAACTTATTATCAAACTTCATTCTTAAACAAGTTGATAGATGGCCTTTAATTTATGTGTTGTACAGTAACCTTTTCCACTGGTAAATGTGCAGTTTGATCTGCCAATTAAATTAAAATCTGTTCATGCCAGGGAAGATGTTCAAAGGATAAGCGTGTTCCTGATAGGAATACCTGTAAAGCTTCTTTTCTTTTCAAAATGTAACAAGATAACATTTCATCAGTACCTAGCATTAACACAGATTTTATTTCACTTGATCCTGTCCTTTAGCAAATATCACAGAAGAAAAAAAATCAACCCAACAAAAAGCCAGCTTGATAATAGATCTTACTAACCACATTATTATCTAAATCTGTCCACTGCACTTGAGAAATTTCTTTGGATTATTGCTACCTCATCGTATTTTATTAAATCAGTTGAGCTCAACATCTGAAGACTAAGAAGATGGTGAGTGTTAAAAATAATCACATGAGCTACAGAGGTTATACATTAAAATATAAACATAAATAAATACATGTATCATTTTTTTTGTTGCTGATAGGTGCCAACTTTGGTCTCATTTATAAACCACAGCACCAATCAACGTATATGCACGCCCACACATTTGTGTGTATTCCTCTTTCCCAAGAGAAGTGATCATTGAATGAAGAGAGCAAAAGCTAGAACAGAAAGTTTTGTAAAAACAAAATTAGAAGACACGCAAATCCAAGAGTAATTTTCAGACATGTCTAAGTGACACACAACCCTAAGTCCTAGCTTGGAAAATGAACAGGAATGCTTAGAAGAAGCTGCTTCAAGACCTTTGAAAATTTATACTGTAGCAGACTCGGACAACTTTTCAATAGAAAATTTGCTGATTTAATCCACTTACATACTTTTACATTTTACTACAGGTTTCCATTGGCTCAATTTTCAAAACTGTGGAAAAGCATGGAAGAGTTGAAGCACGTGCAGTGAGAGTGATCCAGATCTTTTTCATCACGTCTGTCCAAAACATTTTTTTAATGACAACTTGAAGCAAGGGGAAAAATCCATTATATAGAATACATATTGCTGTGTAAAACATGAACTTGCAAAATTTTTCTTTTCATTAAATCATTGTGCCACCATCTATTCAGTGTTATTTTCATACCTTTTGACCTATTTCCATATATCAAAGCAAAACCGGTCAGAAAATAGAAAAAAAAATATTCACTTTAAAGTAACAGATGAAAAAATAGGTTTTCTCCTGTGATTGCTATGCTAAAACTTCAACTCACCACAAAGCCATATTGAACCAATGTACTTAAACACAGAATCTATTTTTTACATTGCCAAGAAAGTCCATTCACTGCTAATGACAAACATTCAAATAGTTATGCTTTTCAGACTTTCAGTCACTTTTCAGATGCACTCATACTTTTTTCATAAGCCATACATACTCATGTCAGCATTACTGCAAAATGCTGGAGACAGAACTAAAGAAAACACCCACAAGTCGACATAAATACAGATTTTAAAGTGTGAGCAATGAACGCAACATTAAATGCTGTTTCCCTTTGCCTTCCTTACAACCTGAAAGAAAATGGATGGCAGCAGAACCGCTATGGTTTTAAACAGTGAATAAAATGCATGTGCCCTCAATCCTAATTCACATTTTCTTTTGTTTCACTCTAAGACTGCGTATCAATCTAATAGTCAATCTAATAGCCAAACTTTCTTAGATCCACCACAGGTATTACAGGACGATGTGCCTACACCTACCTCCTATAGTGTGTCCAGGGCCCTGGCTACTCAGGTCACTCAAGCAATTGAGTGCACTGTTGTGCCTGTCTGGGTAACATCCCCAGGTTTTATTTTTGAGGGAACCGGTGCTCCGGTTTCTCTCACAAGACTTAATCAGGATGCAGCACGTATTTTGCATCAGCAAGGTATTGGTACGGTCATGGAAAAAGACCATCATGGACATATTAACAGAGGAAGACCTCGCACATTTGGTTTTTCAAGCGGCTTGCCAGATATGCTTTATTTAAATATTTTGGCATTTTACTGGAATCAGCATATTCAGTTTTGCCATAAAGTTCCACATCAGCACTAAAGAATGCATGTATCATTTCAGATGAAATGGAGCAAGTGGACCTGACTTGAAAGCAGAAGACCAAGAAAGAGTGACCAAGCCAAAGGATGATCTAAGAAAATTATCTTTGCAGAATAAATGACTGGGGCAAAATTAGACATGCCAGTCCAGTGACCCTAATTAGTGTAGCTGTTTTCTTAATCTTGCTGTGACATTAGCAATCTGGGACTACATTTGAGAGAGTTTTTCAATACTTGGGTCTGGTTTTGTGCTGCTGCTGTAAACCTACATTGCCAGTTTTCACCACGTGAGAATTAGTCCACTTGCTACAGCAATTCTTTCTACTTAGCTAACCTCGTTTGTTGTGTTGAGTGTATTCCATTCTGTTTATTAGCAAGGAAAATAAGATCTATGACCTTGGTTACTTTCCTGTGAAAACAGTCCTTTATCTCAGGATACAGAGAAGAAGTATGTGATATGAATAAAGCTGCTAAATAGAAATCTGAGCAGGAGAATGCTCTATGGAAAATGTGGAAGTAATGTACTGGGAAACCCCCTATGAGCTTCACAGGCTGGCAGGTGTGACTGAAGGCCCTCTTTCTCTGTAACAGTGACATTCTTAAAATCCTGAGAGTATTGAATAAAGCAGACAGCTTCTAGGACAACAGTATTTTGATAGCTGCAAGCAGGTTAAGGCTGTGACGAAATGTAAAAGCAGAAGGTAAAAGAAATTGACACATTTATTTAATTTTTTTTTTTCTCTAATTTTCTGAAACTTGTGACTGGAATACTTGTGTTTCAGTTACACTGCAGCATGCGTAGAGAATGTATGGAAGTTCTTTGTTGTTTTTTTCTGTAAAGATTGCAACAATCTATTTCCCCAAATTACTTATTACAAATTTATATAGCACAGCTAGTGTTCTGTATAAGCCACTGGGCATTTGTTGACACTACACTGAGCAGGTGTATTTACAGTACTCAAGAGAAAGCAGTATGGTGTTTGTTTTCAAAAACTCCTAAAACATCTGCAAGGTACAATGAAAAAAACAAATAGAGTCCACACCACCTCACTTCAATCAGCAAATGCTGACTATTAGGAATTAATTTACCTTCTACCGTATCCTTGATAGATTATAGTCATTTATCTTAACTGCCAGGTAAGGGAAAAGCAAGAGTAGATTAAAGTTGCCCCAGTAATTCACAGATTTCAGGATGGTAAAAACTATATGAAAGTATAAATGGGAAATTCTGGCACTAGACAATATTGTTCAGCCCTAGTATAGAAAAAGGAAGGGACACAAAACAGTTCATTTAGAACACGTAAACCTAGTAAAGGTTATGGATTTACTACTTGAGGGAGCTATTTTAAAAATAACCACCTGACACAGCAAAAAACGTCACCTTAACCTACTCAGAATGACTGATGCCATGTAAACTGAGGTTATGTTTATGACTTAGGTCATTTTACAACATTGAGCGTTTATTATTGAAATGAAATTGTAAAGTCCATGTCTGCACTGCAAAGGAAATTAATCAAAATGGTGGGTAACTAGAAAAGCTAAAGCCACAGGAGGCACGAAAACCTATAAATATCAGTGTTTCTGACCACTGAAATGAGCAGCAGTAATACTGTTCTTTAGTATACTTTTGTTGAGGACAAATTCCTGGAAATAACTTGAATGAGAAAAATAAAAAAAAAACCAACCTTTTCAAGGGAGTGGGGCGATTACACAACCTAACCACTCACAACACAGAGCTTGATAAACATGCAGCAGTGATTATGCGATCTTGCTTTTTATGGCAGGGCACAGCCGAGGTTCAGCAGACTTTTTCCAGGTCTATGTTCTTATGTCTGGCTAGTTGGGGTTGCATTACGTAGCCTAAACATAAGAGGTTAGCATAATCTACTTTTCTAACTCTTAGACTTCATCCTGATTATGTCAACTAGATTTATGGAATGTCTTTAAAAGATTTAAGAGAAAACTGTGCTCCTTGATGCAGTTGAGAGCATACGGGAATCCCAGTTATCTTGACTATCCCTCTACTCCTAAATAAATTGGACCAAGACCTATTCCTGCTCCTGGGAAAAAGTAGCATGATGCAGGTCCATACGGCTATCTCCTCCTCCTTCCCAAGGGGATGTGGCAGTCCACGGTGCAGGCATGAAGCTCAGAGTATTTCTCCAGTGTCTCTTGGCTCCTTACTGTTACCATACTGGATGGAAATACCTTGTTGTACTACTCTGCAGAGAGCTTTGATTCTAACTATTGACTATTAATTGTGTGCATTCAGTCCAATACAGAATAACGATGATCTTGTGGACCCTGCTCTGAAAGGCTTACAGGATTGTTTAAGACTCCAAATAATACAGTTAATATAAAAACAGTGATATTTCTTCCAGTATTTCGCAGTATCTGTCGTCTCCTTAAGAAAATCTGGCCTATACACCTCACAAGTGCAGCTTCCATACTGTGAGACTTATTTAAGATGAGCTGCACATTTGTGTATACAGATTTTAGGGGTCATATGTTCAGTGCCCTGAAGAGGTTAAGTGGTATGTTTCAGCATATTTTAAAGCCTGCAAATCTTTTTGTTGTTGCAGTGTGGGTCAAAAGTGCAGATCCTGACAGGTCACTAGTTCCCAGTTGATGGTAAACTGTACTACGTGCTCTACAGGAGATTTCACAGCTGCCACTGAAAAAGATTAATGGCCGGAGCCCGCTTAGGGCTCTGCCTTGCCATAATCTCTACTGTTAAGAGCTTCATTTGAAAATATTCTTCACTGATATTTTACATGTTGCAAAAAATATTCGCTTTTGGGAAGGTAGGAAGAACACAAACAGCATTTCTTCTTTCCTTTGATTCTGTAAACATGTTTGTATAGATTTTAGTTTAGAACAACAAGTCCACCTTCTGCTTTTGTAAATCAGAGTCCAGGAAGAATTTACTATTATAACCCAGCAGGAGAAAAATCAATAAGCGTTAAACTTGTCTCTCTGAGTGCCTGCTAGACAATGCTTATGAAAAATGCTGACACCAACAATATGGAGGGAGTCCGTGCTTATCTGTAACCAAAAAAAAAGAATGCATTACTTTTCCTGTTACCTTTCTGTTTCAGAAAATTGGTATCCTAGACGCTAGAGCACTTGCTCAACTCTCCAGGTTGATTACTTGGTAACAGAAGCCATGAAAGAAAGATTTATCAGCATAATTAATTATTTTTGCCTTGCATACAGTACACTGATGCCATCTACAGACAAGTGTAAATGCACACCTAAATGCATCCAATTCAATCTGTGAAGCTTCTCTCCTGGATATTAATTAATATGTTTATTTCACTGACTATGACTGGAATACTAATAGCTTAGCCACTGGAGATCAGATCCCCCTTGACTGAAATCAAATAAAAGGCTCTCACCAGTTCATCAGAAACCAAATCAGGCCCTGAGCAGTTTTTTGGTCTTATAATACCCCCCCGCACCCTCTTCCCTTCCTTTGCAAACCAAATAATTTCCTCTAATTTTGCTGCAAAAGACAACCTGTTCTCTCATGTGTAGATGTTTCATTTGATTTGCACAGACTGACCAAATCCTTTTTAGGGGTAAACTGTTCTGCTACATCATATATACCATCTCAGCACGCTGTCTTTTACTTGAGATTATCCCAACAAAACAGTTCCACCTGACAAATGCCAAAAGGCTAGCGCTGTAATGCATACCCTTAGGCAGAGCCCTGCATTGCTTTTACGTGCACAGATCATGCAAAACTTTGAAAGGTTCCTCTTCCACTCACTTATCTCTATTTTAAGATTAAAACAAATGCAGTCTGATCTGGTTTGGATTTTGGTTTATTGTTGTTTTTTTCTTTCTCTTAGCCTTAATTATGTCCCCTAGGCAATTCCGTTATCTCACCTGTCACTAACGTTTTTTTCAAAATATACTTTGCACTGCACGAACTGCCACTGTTTATTTCTGGAAATATCATCCTGATTCCAGACATAGCCCCTAGTTCATCCTCAACAGATACTCTTTATTTGCATTTTTGGTGAAATTGGCATTGGAAATGCACTGTCTCCTATAGGTCTGATGAGAGAGGGAGGTTCTAGCTGAAGTACTGGAAATATGACTGCATGAATATAACTGCAGTGTTCTCCTTACTCTGAGGTTGTACTTTCTTAAAGAAAATGATGTAAATAAATTTAACATTACTTATTACTAATCATGATACGAGCTCCTTACAAAGTCAAACCTTTCCTAGTCATTATAGTCACAGCCTCTTTTTCTGAATGGGTAGAAGCATGAGAAAGGGACAGGAGCACTGAGAACAGGCAGTACAGGTGCATTGAGGGCAAATTGTGCCTGACCCTCCTGGTAGCCATCTGCGATGAGGTAACTGGCTCTGTGGAAGAGGGGAGAACGAATGTTCTATAACTTGACTGCAGCAAAGACTTTAAAATGGCCTCTCATATCCTTATAGCCAAGCTGGTGAGATATAATTTGGCTAACTGGACTGTAAGGTAAATACAAAATCGGCTGGATCACTAGGCTTAATGAGTTGTGATCAGTAAAACAAAGTTTAATGAGAAACCACTCCAGTGGAGTCAATGGTGGGACTGATGCTGTTTAATGGCTTTATTAATGACCTTAACAATTAAAGGAAATGCACTTTCAGCAAGTTTGTGGGTGATGTCAAATTGTGGAAGAGCAGTCAGTCTGCTGGAAAGCCATTCCTACAGCCTGGAGAAATGGGCCAACAGGAATCCCTTGAAGTTCAAGAAAAGCAAATGCAAAACCCTGCTCCTGGGAGGAATAACCCTGTGTCTCAGATAGGCTGGAAAGCAACTCTGCAGAAAAGGACCCAGAGGTCTTGGTGGACAACACGATCAATAAGTCAGCAGTGAGGCCTTGCAGCAAGGAAGACCAACAGCATCCTAGGCTGTATCAGCAAGACTGGAGTCAGCACAGAAAAGAAGTCATGCTTCAATGTGAGCACAAGCTCAAGAAGTGGCCTCATGAACTTCATGAGTTTCAACAAGGCCAAGTGAAAAGTCCTGCGTGACTGATGAAGAGATTGAGACCAGCCCTGCTAAGAAGGACTTGGGGATACTGGTGGATGCAAAGTTGGACATGAGACGACAATATGCACTTGCAGGCCAGAAAGCCAACCATATCCTGGGCTGCATCAAAAGAAGTGTGGCCAGCAGGTCGAGGGAGGTGATTCTGCCCCTCTACTCTGCTCTTGTGAGACCCCAGTAGTACTGCATCCAGCTCTGGAGTCCTCAATACAGGAAAGACATGGACCTGTTAGAGTGGGTCCAGAGGAGGGCCACAAAAATGATGAAGAAAGGCTGCGTTGGGGTTGCTCAGCCTGGAGAAGAGAAGGCTTCGGGGAGACCTTTTGCAGCCTTTCAGTATTTAAAGGGGGCTTATAAGAAAGATGGAGACAAACTTTTCAGCAGGGCCTGTTGAGATAGGATAAGGCATAATGGCTTTAAACTAAAAGAGGGAAGATTTAGACTAAATATAAGGAAGAATTTTTTTTACAATGAGGGTGGTGAAACACTGGCACAGGTTGCCCAGAGAGTTTGTAGATGCCCCATCCCTGGAAACCTTCAGGGTCAGGTTGGACGGGGCTCTGAGCAACATCATCTAGTTGAAGATGTCCCTGCTCATGGCAGGGGAGGCTGGACTAGATGACCTTTAAAGGTCCCTTCCAACCCAAACTATTCTATGATTATATGAAATGAGGATTAATGCCACCAAATCAAAACTTATACCAAGAAAGAAATTTTTTTAAATCTCACCAACAATCTAAGATGGAAGAATTATGGAAGAAGTAAAGACCCCATAGCATGTTATAGTTCTCTTTAGAAAGAGATAATTATTTCAGTGGAAGGAAAATGGTGGCAAATGAAAAAAATATTATAAACTGGATAATGAAAAAAATCAAACGGAAATCAAGACACTATTAACCATTAGTTAAACATGGTTCATAATAGTGTTCCAAACATGAAGTGCAGGAAAAAGGACTAATTAATTTTAAACTAGAACTTATTAAGATTATGAAAGGACTGATATAGCACAGATGCTGCTGACAAAAAAGTGTACAGTGATACAAATCCCCTATTCCAATACTGTGCTTCTTAAGTTGGTTTGCTGAAGTAGTTCCAAAGCTGAAGTCTTACTTTGTCCTATTGTTTTTTTCAAAGAAGCAGAAGGGCTACCTAAACCTGGGTGAGGGGTTAGCCCTGGAATAGCATCTCACTCACAGATTGGCTTTGCAAGGATGTGTATTTTTAGGAATCATTACAGGCTCTTAAAAATGTTCTTGACAAAATGTTCTTAAATAAAAGGAATTTGAAAAGGGAGTACAAGGAAATACAGACTGAAATGTCTAAAACCAATAAGCAGGTGAAGGTAACATTATTCTTTAAATACACTTTATGTAACACAAAGCATTGGTACCTACAGCTTCAAAGTAAAGTAAGACTTATATCTAGGCCTTAGCGCTGCTGGAGGCACTAGCTGTTCCACCCTTGCCCCGCACTTCCTCATAGTGTGGTGATGGCGACAACCAATATTTTGTCAAAATTGGTGGAAAGGAAAAAAATTTCTGCACCCTTCATCTTTAAGTGCATCTACATGGAAAAGTTAATATTCAGATAGTTATTAAACAAATAATCCCATTTATTTATATCATACTATTATGAAGAAGTATGTGCTTCCCTCTTTTATAATTGTTAAGTGTTTGAACTACGAAACAGGCTGTTTTGTTTCCTACGGCAGAGTAAAGAAGAAAATAGTTAAATTTTCCCAGTTTGGATAGATTTTGGTGAAGCCTTTTGAGTAGATGTATTTATGTATGTAATTGGAATATATATTAAAAACCAAAAAGGGTACTAGCATATATAATCTTCCTTTATTTTTCACATTATATTGGGAAAGAAGATGTAAACATAGCTGTCAGAGCTACAGCTCATATGATTTAAAGCAACTGGGATATATTTGCTGAGAGAGACAGACAGACTCGGCTGATGCATGCATGTATAAAAATTCACTATAGCACAAATGTGAAGTGACTCATTTCATTAACCATGCATTCAGAAAAGAAAAACTGTCCCCAAAATACACTGGCTAGCCAGTTCATTAAAAGCCATACAAAAAATGATTACGTAGTTGGACAATTCACGCAAAATCTTGGTAAGGACCAATACGAAGAACAGAGTGTTGATGTGCCCATTTGAACAATGAAGTCTGTGAAAAATCAAAAGAATCCCAGAAGCTTGGACTGAACTTAAAAAGGAATTGGGCTGTTTTAGAGACAGAAGTATACCACGATCTTGTGACCTGCACAATGATAAAGTGAAGGCTGAAGTTACTGCGCTGGGCAGACTCAGAGTGCCCTAGAAACTATTGGTCAAATTGCCCTTGTAATCAGAAAAACTGAGGCAGCTGTGTTTTCTGAAATTCAAATTACTAAAGTTGCTGTGTAATATTTGAATCCTATCTTTTAAATCACATTATGAGAATTCTGGTTTTTTTATGCAGAAAATTCCGCAGTCAGTAAATTATGAAATGTCACTTAGAAAATTCCCTATTCAAATTTGTTTGACATTTAATTTATTAATGAAACAAAAAAGATTCAGCAAAACAACTAAGAAGAAAGAAAAATGTATGATACAAAAAAAAAGAAAAGAAGACATGATTAATTGAAAAAGTCTACAACAATTTCATAATTTCAAATCTCTAAATACCCACAGATTCACAAGGTTGCTACAAACTGACCGTAACCAGCATACCAGTCTGGAAAAAAGATGGATGAGGGGGGATCTTATCAACACCTATAAATACTTAAAGGGTGGGTGTCAGGAGGATGGGGCCAGGCTCCTTCAGTGGTGCCCAGCGACAGGACAAGAGGCAATGGGCACAAACTTGAACATAGGAAGTTCCACCTAAACATGAGGAGGAACTTCTTTACTTTGAGGGTGGCAGAGCACTGGAACAGGCTGCCCAGAGAGGTGGTGGAGTCTCCATCTCTGGAGACATTCAAAACCCACCTGGACGCGTTCCTGGGCAACCTGCTGTAGGTGACCCTGCTCTGGCAGGGGGGTTGGTCTAGATGATCTCCAGAGGTCCCTTCCAACCCTATGATTCTATGATTCTACTCTACCCAAATCAAAATATTTATACATTTAAATGGAAGACAGGTATTTATACAGTTGGACTTCTCACAACTATATTATTATATGGGATCATTTTACTGTAAACGTTCAATTATATTTTAAATTCTTGAAGAGATTTCTGACATAAGTATAGCTTTTGTACAGGCTATTTTCCAGTATTTAAAAAATATGATTCAAAAAGGTCTTGAAGCTGGTTGTCATACAGATTGAATAACATTTGTAAAAAATATGTAAATACTAGTGTCTGAAAGTAATTTAAAGCCATTCAGAGGAATATTACCTCTGAAATCTGTCTGAATCAGTGTTAATCAGAGTGCCTAAAATACTCTGAAGAAATATTAGCATGACTATAAAGAGCCACTATGCTAACTGCCCTCCAAAACACATGCAACAATGGGAGTAAAAGATTCCCTTTGCATGTAAAAGAGGTGGCTGCCAAGGCAGCTTCATACATGCGATCCCCTTCCTTTTGAAATGATCCCTTTATTCCCGGATCTAATACGCTCCATAATCTTTCAAAAAGGCTGCACTGCCCATCTTCTCAAGCCAGTACTCTTGGGAAAAGAAGGGGGATGCAGTGGGAAATTTTTAAAGTCAGTTCACTACTAATGAGTACCATCTGGCTGGAAGGAAAGCAAAAAGCTGCTGGCTTGATCAGGTTTGTTTTGTACCTGCTTTTTCTTGTGTTTTGAAAAGGGATATACACAGATCCTGGCCTGGCAATCTTTGGAGAGGACCTTCTAAAACTAAAAAATAAAACGTTTATAAATATACAGAAAAACAAAAATGAACTTGCTGATAGTGTCCTTAATAAGAGTAATTTCTCCAAGTTTTCACTGTATATGCCATATGTAAGGCAATTATGATCAATATAATTACTCCTTATAACATACAGGTGAAAGCACTCTGCACACATAATTCCCTCAGCTACGCCTCGTGCTGTCCTTTTCAAGCACAGACATAGCCCTGCTCCAAACAGTGGCTGTATTTCCTCTGAATGACAAAGTACTCTGAAGCAAATTGTGTTAACGGCATTATACGGAGGGCAATCTGCATCTGATGCTTTTTAGCAAATAGCTATCTAATCTAATGCTACCATTCAGTGTAATCACAGACATGTCTACAGCTCATATAGACTCAGATGACTGAACACCTGACAGAAACACAGTTGTAGTATTTTTTTACTGCCAGGAGCTCGACTATTCACCCAGGTTCCTACGTAACTCCAACACGTCCTGGACTCACACTATCTAGTTTTAAACCAGTTCAGTATATAAACAAACGTGTATGCTCTACAGTGAATTGCAGTCATGTCCTTGAACATAACACAGATATAGTCATCCATAACACCATTGGTGGTTTTCATTCATCCATTTCAAGGTAGTTAATTATACACCTAATTCAGTGCTACATACTGTGTCCATCCCCATTATGAGACATCACGCCTTCCACTTTTTCCTTCCACTCACCTCTGATAGAGTAAAAATGGTTTCTGTCACTGTTAAATCCATTGGGCTTTGGGGGTTTGGGTTGTTTTTTTTGGTGGCTAACTCTATGCCAGCGGTAAGCTGTGAGTCCCTGCTCTGCCACTTGCCCCTGCAACCCAATGCTGATACCTTTGCTCCGTTCCGGAGTTTCTCTCCCTCTGATCTGGAGTCTCTGAGTTGTCAGTACAAGATACTGCTGTTGCATCACCAGACTATAGTGGCAGAAATCTTGGCAGCTAGACAAAAGGTAATGAAAATTTCAAAGGTACAAGGCTGCTCTTGGAGCTGCAGAAAGTGACAGGGTTGTCAGTGGAATCATAACAGAAGCATCTAAGTAAAAAGAAAAACACCACCAATAAAATAAAAATAGCCTTTCTTTCTGGAGATAACTAAAAGTCACGTTTACAAATATTGTATATGTATTTTAAGATAAAAAGTCCTTCCCAATGCTCAGGAGGACATTGCTATTCAAGGAACTGGCATAGGAGGGAAAAGTGATTTTTTTTCTTTTTTTTTTCTAAGGGCAGAAAAAATACCTCTCACATTAAAAATTTAAAAGCCTGTCAGGACTGAACAGTAAACATACAAACACGGAGGGCATTCTGTGTCCTGCAGTGTAAATGCCTCCCAGACTGCACCTATTTAGCTGTTCCACAGTCCGGTCTTTAAAAAAGGGACCTATATTTTCAGCCTGCAGACACAAAGGGAATTAGACACAACACTTGCATATGTACTGTGCTGTGTATTTACAGTTCCCCAGGTACTGCTCAGCAATATTACACTAAAATTATATGAATTTCCATGTAACTGTGGACTGATTTGTCATGAAAATTTTTAAATCATGATGATTTTTAAATTTCTAGTTTATTAACCTAAAGACCCAGGGTTGAATATGCTTAAGAAACAGTGTTTTTTATATATATCCTGTATTTTGTATAGAAAAAGCTATATTCAAAACAACATGACTCAAGCCTAGTGATACTAATGTTGTGTATCATTTTGAAAAGGAAGTGACAAACCACAAACACAATCAAAACCAATGCTTTCAGTTCTACGTATGCATGCACCTTTTATACAGTATTTACAAAGGAGACAGATTAAAGAAGGAACCCATCAGTGAGGGAAAACTCAGTTCTGCATGGCACGCTTTCCTCTGGTCCAAAATGGCATTTCAAGCATGAATCTTTCAGTAACTTCACCACAAGTCGCATGGTCAAGGCAAGGGTTAGAAGAGGGCCAGAGAGATCACTCCAAAACCCCTCCTAAATCTCCCCTTCTGCTCTGTGGCTTAAATAAGCAGCACAAGCTCCCCTACAGCTGCCTCTGTGTCACAACCAGTGCAGCAAGAGCTCCCCTCTTTGTTTTCACAAACTTTAACCACTTCGCTTGCTTCTGACTTCTGAAAGAAAGGAGACAGAAAAAAAAAACAATGCCCTATCAGAGAGGGAGGGGAAAAAACCAAACAAAACAAAACAAAACAAAAAAAAAAGCCTAGTTATTTATTTGAACAGAAAATATCTAAGCTGTATACTTTGGGATCTTTACAAAACCATCCACTTCAAGCCAAGCTGGGCTTGGTTAGGGAACAGGCTGTTTTGAAGTAGTCACCCTGGGGAGAAAGGACTTTTCATGGCAAATACTTCAGAAAACCTGTCTGATAAGTCAAAATCGTTTTTTCACCCCCAGATCAAAACCCAGGATCTTCTGAAAACAAACAAACACCTGGCATTTCTTAAAAGGCCTGAGTTTCTCCAAGCTGCTACTACTTCATCCAACAATCGGGCCACTGAGCCAGGGTCTCTTAGGTTGAAGTGATTTTTATTGAAAGCTGAAGCAGATGTTTAACGACCTGAAGTATACCCTATGAAAATCAGTAGTGCACATTTTGAAATGTGGCAAAAATATCAAGAAAAAGCAAACACAACATTATCCAGGAAAATTTCCTCATTATTCTCTGAAAAGATGTCCAAATGTTTGAGTAAGAACAGTAACTGCAATTTCAGTAGCTATAGTAATTAGGGCAGAGACTGTTAATTCTCTTTCTCTGGGCATAAGCTGATGACAATAAGGAAGATTTTTTCTGGTATTGTAATACTACTTGCTTATGGTAACATGCCTTATTCATAGAATCATAGAATGTGTTTGGTTGGAAGGGACCTTTAAAGGTCATCTAGTCCAACCCCCCTATTCTCAAATTATAGCTGCATGAGTCAGGAGGTAAGTCGAGGTGCATCTTACTTTTCCACAAAATGTTTTGTCTCAGTCTTAAAAGTAATAGAAGATGTTTATATTATCACATGATTTTGAAGAAAAATGATAATAAAATTAAAATGCATTTGTACACACTACACATTATCTAATGCTTAGCCTCACATGCTGCTGTGAACCTGGCAGGGTGCTTCAAAGTTTCCGACTCATTTAGTTGTAGCTCCACAATGTGGCCAATGTGAGAATATATTGAAGGTGAGACAGACGTTTCCAACGATTTTCCAGTTGCTCTGTGCATGCATTCTCCAGTTAGGCATCAACAGCTCTCCCAGCAGGAAAGATTACAGGCTAATGCAATCTACTAATGGGCTTTTTTCCAATATTACCTTCAGGAACTTAACAATATTAACTTCAGGAAGCTTAGTGTCTTTTTATATTCTGTAAGATGACAGCTTCTTTATAAAACATCATACCACAATAAATAAGTAAATACAATTAATATAGCATTGACAAAGACAAAAGATGCATCTGCCTAGTAGAATAGCTTTTCATTTTTTAGGAAAATTCATGGACGAATAAGGAGAAAAACTGGGTATTTTAAACACTGTAAACATGATTGCTTTTTCCACCTGAACAGTCTAAGCGAGATAAATACTTTGAATTACATGTCATAGATCATTAAAATTCTCTCACAAACATTATTTTCTTATGGTGAGTTACTTATTTGAGAAGTTGAAAGTTGAATTCATCCAGGTTACTTGTTGTAGTATCTATGTGTGTTCACAAACTTGTTTAATTTAAAACTGGACTGCAGATCTAGATTCTAATATGCCCTGAGGGTGTGCGGAGACAATACAGATCCGTTGTTCATTCAGTATAAGTACCTATTGAAATAAACTATTAGAATAAATGCATTAAAAGTTCCTTCACTGTTAACTGCAAAAGTGACGAATGGTCGGAGAGTTTAGGAATACAGTTAATTCTGTGCTACTGCTGCTGAACCGATTCACTCAAGCAAGAAAAAATTTAAACTGGGAAATTACAATACAGTTAAGGTTGCCAGTTTGCATTATTTTATTCCTAGTTAAACCTTTCAGGCATTCATAAGTTGACCATAAAGATTTGCTCTGCCCTGGGGCCACTGTGATATATATTAGGCTGACAATCTGTTCTTTATTCAGCTTGCTATGTCTAGATAAGAAATATCACACATTATCCCAAGTCTGCTTGCACAGTGTGACAAGGGTATGAAGTTAAGGATCCAGTGGCAGATTTTATCCTGTCTTTTCTTATAGCAGTTGACAATGTTCTGTAAAATTTTTGGTCACCCAGTTTTGAATATCCTTACGATAATTAAAACAGTAACAATACTTTATCTGAATACTTTACAAGCAGGATTTAGCTGATATTCATTATACCCCCATACGGCAGATAGGTAAGTGTTATTATCCTTGTTTAGGGAAACAGAGAAAGGCAAAACGACTTGCAAAAGGCCGTATGATGAAGTAATGCTACATCGAGATTAAGACCAGAGTTTTTCTGAAGTCTACACCCATTCTTCTGGATGATAGCTCCTTCCACGTTTATTAATTAACCATATTTTTAATTCATAACTTTTTAATGTCTTTTATTAACATGCAAATAATTCTACAAAGCAAATTTACTTTTTGTCATTTATAGTATTAAATTTTTGCACAATAATGAATTACACAAAATAACAGTAAATTTTGCCTTCTGTCTCTCTTACAATGTCACAGAATTCTTCTTTATTAAAGTCTTTGATACTAGGGATAATATTTATACAACATATAAATATAAGTGCATTAGTGTTGAGATACCTTTTTGTTTGCATTTAATTCTGCAATCAAACTAAATTCAATCAGCCTATTAAAAATTGGTCCTGAATTACAGGTTCAAGTGTCCCTTTTAAAGGCACACCGGCAACATAAAATATACACTCCTTCCAGTCATCAAGCATCTGATATAACTGTATGTAAAAGAGACTGTAAGAAATAATATCGTTTGTCTATTCTGAGAGCGCATTGGGTACTTTAGGTTTAGTTGTTACCGAACCTGCTGATGTCCTCTCAATCATTGCAAATGCTGGTAGCAGGAGAATTTTAACAAAATGCCGTCTCTTTTTCTGCTGTTTTTATGATTACATTATATTGAATACCCAGAATGACATCCAAGATCCTAAAAGACTAACTCCTCATTAAATGTGTCCAAACTTTTTAATTTCACTTAAAAAAAATACCTACGATATTTTCAGTCATCACAAATATGTGCTGTACAAAAACAGACTACAAGAACACAGTCACAGGCTACATTTCACTTTGGTTTATATGATGCCACAAAGACTGCCTTGGAGCTAAGTTTTACGGAGAACTTTTTATCCTCTGTGTTGCAGCGTGCTCCTTGCTACGGCCTGACTCCCTCTGCAAACCATCCTGAATTAAGGGGCATAGGGCGATATCCCACCTGCCCCATTTTGAAGAATTTGCTTGGACTTTTTAGTTTTAGAAAGGTTTTTAGGAAAATCTAGTACTGCTAAAAGAAAGAATAATTATCTTTTTTTTTTGAAGGAAGAGAGAATGTGAGAGAAAGAGAAATGCTTTTTGAAAGAAATGTACTGGACATTGCTTTAGAAGAAGAAAATCCTCAAAGTTATCCACTAGTATTCTTTTTGATGTAATGGTTACCAGTGTGATATTTAGACAAGGAAACACATAGCTTTGCTGAGTTTTAAATTACTATTATTATCTATGTATCTGTGGATTTACTTATCCAAGATCAGCTGCTGAAGTCATTGAAAACAGTGTCTAACATTTCTAAAGCTCCACTGATAATTGCAGTCATCCCCTTCTTTATAAGCTTTCTCTCACTCTGTAAGAGTGGATCATTTCCTCTTATCTTCCATTGTCACTTCATGTCTTCAAAGGCTGTGAATATACCCTGTATTTTAGTTTGTGTAATTAAACATTCAGTTTTGTCTGAAAGCATGAAAAAAATAGCAATTCAGGCTTTGTTTCTGGGTTTCAGAGATGGGGAAAAAATCTAAGTAACTTATTGAAAAAGAAAAGATAACCTTGACTATATTATACTAGCATACAATATAGCATATATATGTACATAATAATAGCATAAGAACAGCATCAGAGAATCTCCTCTAAAGCATTTAGAGGCTGTGCCCAAAACTCATCTCAATACAAAAAAAAGAGAGATGAGAAGGGAAAAAAATCCACATGTCTAAGTATTCTCATTAAACTGAAAATATGTCAATGAATATTTATCTTTGTTCTCCTGCCCGGAAGGGAGGCTGCAGAAAGACTGAGCAAAAGCACTTATTTCTGTCAATGAAGCTTAGTAATCAACTCCATCACCAGAAGTCCTCTTACTGCCAGCTGTCATTCAGATGACAGGTTATTTCAATGTATCAGCAGAGGGCCAGCTGGCAGGGGGATAGAAATGACAACCTTGCTTGAACAGTGAAAAATATTTTCAGCAGAATTAGCAAGGCTGAGATGTCTGTATATGCTTGGGGATGTGTGTAAGGCCAGAGGAGGGATGTATTTGAGCAAATAGGCATATTTATTCTCTGTTTTCTAGTGCATGTAGAGAAGTATTTTTTCCAAATAGCAAGAAGTATGCCACTCATAGGTAATTTAATGTTTGACCTGTTCAATAGATTACCTTTTCTTCTCTGTTTATCTCACAGTGTTGTTCTCCTGTCTCATACTTTTAACTCCTGAAAGTTTCAGCTCATCCCTGTTTCATTGCATGACATACAGCAGCAGTTTCTTTGGACTTCGTGTCGCCTTTGTGACTTTTCCCTTTCTTTTAAAATCTCTAGCTCCTATTTTATTAGTTACTTCAGATTCTTCTCAGTCACTGACATTTTTTTTCCCTGCTGTCCATTCATCTGACTTCAAAACTCCTTAGAGGTTTAACTCCAGATGACTTTAAATTTATCTGTTCATGAATAAAACTCGTATTTTGAGAACTTCACTACCAGACTGCCAAGGTCCAATTTGCAGTGCTGCAGTGCAATTACGAGAGACTTGCATTGACTTTGAAAGTATTAAAAAATGTCGAAAATAAATCTCTGACTGTGAGTATAGGCAAAGGAAAACTCAGCTTTCTTCTGCTACTCATTTTACGCATTTCTTTTATTTATATTAAGTTTTGAAAGTGTCTTTTGAATATTTCTTTTCAGTCCTGACTTTTTTCCATCAAAGTGTTCATGAACTCCTTTACTGAAGTTTCCATTTTCACAGGCAGAATGTGGATTTAAAGCGACAAAATGAAATTAATTGGAATGCTGCATCCTACTTCCTGATTTCAATTGCCCTGCATTAAATAACTATTTTCACCAATAAAAATAACCTCGTTCAATGTAGAACACAGGATATAGAACATATAATGTAGAACATATAATAGAACATATAATGTAGAACAAATGTAGAACACAGGATACCTGTACCTTCTATTTCCCCCGATTCCCTCAAAGTAAAAATATAATCAAGTCTAAAATAAATATTGTATTTTCTATACCTGTAGTTACCTGAACTATATAATATTTTACAGAAATCACATGAAGTTTTTGGAAACTGGACAAAGGAGGGAGCTCATATAAGAGCGAATCATATCAGTTATTTCTCATGCTGCAGATTACATTACCTAGAGAAGAAAGTATGCCTAGATTAATGCTTCTTATTATATATGTGCCCTGCCCCATCTATTTCCTATAGAGTAAATATCACCCTATGAGCACTGATCGGCACAGGTTGGACTGTGAAGAAACAACACGAATTTTTGAGCAACATCTGGATCGAGTATCAATAATCATTTTGCTCCCCCAACAACACTTTAATACACCATCTATAAATTTTTAGGATGCCCCAAGGCATGTTTTGCTAGTCCATTTATATATGCCTTGGGTATGTTCAGAGACATAAAGTAACAAAACAGCTGTCTTCAACCATCTAAAGCACTTTAACATTTCACTAAAAATGCCCTGAAGTGTCCTAATGTTATTACGGTATAGGTTTTCAATTTTAAGATGAGATTTCAATAACAAGAGGCTATTTAAAACACACCACCACCTTTCTATTTTTAGATTATTTAACATACAAAGCATAAGATAAAATACCAGTATTAATAGTTTTCCTTCTGCCATCTAGGACTCTTGAACTTCTCTGTATTAACTTTTGGAAATGTATAGCTGATATCAGGAAAAGACTGAATACACTTCAAACCTGATTTCAGAATACACCTTAGAATATCATTATCCTGAATATCAGCCCCATATCTTTCTATTATTCAACATACCTTATCTTTATACAAAAAAAAAAAAAGTAAATAAAAGTGGTGTGATTCACACACAATAACAACATGGATGCCTGCTTATTGGACTGGCTTATTATATGCATGATATCACTGAAAGTATGTTTTATTGAATGCTCCAGTTGAGTAAGCAGAAAATGAGACTTGGAAACAAGCCAGCATCTACAAAAAAACCCCAAAATTTAGTAAAGCTGTACCCATTTATATCAGAATTTAATTCAGCCTTTAATTTTATTCATAGTAGTTAGAAAGTAAGGAATTATTAGAATGGTTGCAGATTGGTTGTTTTAAAAACAGGTTGGTAGGATTCATCTGACCTGATCTAGATGTTTATAATTTGGATATCTACATGTAAATTGGTTGTCTAGGCTTTCTTAATAGCGAGGGCATTTAGAGAGTGCTTTTTATCCTGGAATCGATAACTAGAGTGAAATTCAGTGGTCTAAACCTAAGCATCTGTGAAGCCATTCCAGATGCCATAGGGTACCTGAGACATTTCCATGGGGCTGGCAAACATGACAGAGAAATGATCAAACACCTGAGCAGCACCTCGAGGCCAAGCAAGATACCTTTGGCATCTAAAATGGCACACAGGATGCCTGTATTTAGGAAAGTGAATTTCATCTCCAAAGTAGATATGGTGAATTGAGTTGTGTAATAGCACTTGTCTCCACTGACTGTAAAGGGACCCTCATCACTCACTACTGGCCAAAGATGTACACTGTGCGGGTCTAAAATTTCCTAAGATTAATCACACCCTTGGTGTTAGCTCTAATAGATTTTATTTATTTTGAAATGCATAGTTTAAAAAATAATAAAACTTACACCACAGAAACACTGATCTTGCCTATGAACAGTTTGCTGAAGTGAGGAAAATATTTCTCCATTAGCTCCAAGATATAAGCAGATATATAAATAAATTCATAGATCTACAAATATAGAAGGATAAACAAATTTCTATGTCTAACTGTAGATCTGTAGACAGACAGTTTACAGACAAATGTCATCCGCTTCCAAAAAGATTGGGAAGCCCTGTATTTATCTGTAAGATTTAACTCTACTGTGACATTTGCTTTCTTTATTTGCAGAGAGGTATTTGCACAGACTTGGTTTCACCCCTAGAGGAATTGGCCCTGGATCCTGCTTGGAAGGGTTTGTAAAACTGCATTTGCCACATTCTGTTCATCTGGCACCAGGACAGCCTGGAGCAACAGGTACAACTGTACCACCTGTAACACAGCACATCCATATCAACGTTTCGATGGATTACCAGGGTGGATGCTCTGCTCCTGGCTCTTCCATCATGAACACCAAGACACATGAGGAATTCAGATTTACTGTTCTGTCTCTACTTTCCTTGGAAATGACTTCATGTACGGATCATTTTTGTGCTCTCCAACCCTCCCCACAGCTTCTTCCCAGAGGCTTTATATTTCCTGATGATATATTGAAACAAGGTTTACTAATACCTCTCCTGTTTTCTCTGGCTATTGAGGGAAGTCCTGCTGAGCCCTCTGCGTGTGTGTGTGTGTGTGTGTGTGTGTGTGTGAATGTGTGTGTGCGTGTGTCTGTATGTATATGAGAGAGAGGGTCTGTACCAGCTGCCAGAGTGGGGCTGCAGCCTTGGGGGCTTGTATGTCCAGGTACCAGCAACAGGGGACACTGGGATCTGGGGGCAGCTGCTGGGCAGACTGACTGCCTGAGCCCAGCTGCTGTGGTGGGTCCACCTTTAACATACATATATATAAAAATATACAGAATACATCCACATATTCTCACTAGTAGACATCCACCCTGCTTAGCCAGCGAGACGAGCAGGATGAGGCCATTGGTGCTGCCTGTGTCCATGTGAGTGCTCTGTGTGTCTGCCTGTGCTCTGTGTGGCGCGCAGTGTATATATGTATGTATGTAGTGCATACATGTGCTCTGGACGTGTGTGCCTACAGGGAACACACACTTAACCTTGCTATGGGTTGGACCCAAAGCATGGAGCTGCAGCAGCCTCCCATTTCTTAGTTGTCGGATCCAGCAACGAATTTCAGACTAACAAGTACTTCCCCTGTTTTGGTTTGTTCCGTTTTGTTTTTTCACAAATTGCTCCTCAACATCTGTTTTTAGCCTGACTTGTCTTACCTGAGTTCATGCCTTTAACCACTTTCTTTGTAGAAAAAATCCCCAAAACCAAAAAAACCCTCCAACAAGTGCTTTTTTGAAGGATGTCTTTTTATGTCTAAGAGATTCTTTTATTCCGCTCCTTAAGAACATTAGCTTCTTTTCAGGATTTGTTTGGGTTGGGTTGGGTTGGGTTTTTTTCTGGGGGGGAGGTGCTATGTGGGTATGTGGGAGGTCCTCCCTGAAGCTCTAATAACGTAGTATAGAACCATAGAATAGTTTGGGTTGGAAGGGACCTTTAAAGGTCATCTAATCCAACCTCCCCTGCAATGAGCAGGGACATCTTCAACTAGACGATGTTGCTCAGAGCCCCGTCCAACCTGACCCTGAAGATTTCCAGAGATGGGGCATCTACAAACTCTCTGGGCAACCTGTGCCAGTGTTTCACCACCCTCACTGTAAAAAAAATTCTTCCTTACATCTAGTCTAAATCTTCCCTCTTTTAGTTTAAAGCCATTACCCCTTGTCATTTTGCAACAGGCCCTGCTAAAAAGTTTGTCCCTATCTTTCTTATAAGCCCCCTTTAAGTACTGAAAGGCCTCAATAAGGTCTCCCTGGAGCCTCCTCTTCTCCAGGCTGAACAACCCCAATTCTCTCAGCCTGCCATTTGACCTCAAAGATAACTAGTGGCAGGCTTCTCTCTTTGACCAGAACTGTCTCAGCAGTGCTTTGCTTCCAGCAAGGGCCAGAAGGTCAATACAGGAACATCAGAGCCCCTAAACTACCCAGTTATGCAGAGCGTGCCCCATGCAGAGTGATATTAATGCATCTGAGGTCAGAAGAAGAATAAGAAAGGGAGAAAAACAGCAGAACGTCTGTTTCCAATGCTACCAATCATCTGCTAAAGCAAATAAACGAACAAAAAATAAACAAAAATAGCACAGTCTTGCTCTCCCCACTCTTAAACCAACATGCTCATAACACAGATGTGGTCATTTTCTCCTCTCCTTCTGGCCTCAGAAACCTGGCTTTCTTTTTTTTCTTTTCACAGTTCCAACACAAGGATGGACAGCGCAAACCTCCAGCCTGCTGATTCAGGGCATTCTCCTTGTGAGGCAGAAGAAATAGGGCTGAAATTTCTGAAGCTAAAAAGGGCACCAAATATAGAGTGCTGCAAGTGCTATGCAAAAGCCCCCGTCCCCAGTCCTGCTATTTTCAGAGATGAAAAGGAGGCAAAGCAAAAATCCTACAACCTATAAATTACGTTTGTAGAGTGCAGCACTGTAGACATACAAAAACTCAAGTAAAATTCCACGGTTCATGTTAGGTTATACAATTAAGAGTCATTTCTACCAACATGAAGGAGCAGAGAGAGGCAAAGCCAGGCAGGGGAATGCCTGACCAAGACTCCCCAGGGCTGTCCCTGGAGACCTTCAGCCCATGGGCTGGGAGGGAAAACCCATCACCATGAGTCAGGGGGTGAGGATTTCCCTGGGTCACCTTGTGACTGAGGGCTGTTACTGCTGTTCTGTAACAAAAATAAAAATTATAAACACCAGCAACATGCTTATTGGCTGCACAGGCTCATACAAAGCTTGGCTATACACCCTCTGCAGTGTCAGATGGTTTGTGAAAGAGAAGAAGAAATTGAGATCTTTCAGAGATACAGAGGTAGTAATTTATGACCACGATAGGTGACTTCAATCTTCAGAAATTTTAACATATTATTAAAAATAATTTGGTATAGAATTCTCCTTACTACAGTAATCAAATAGGAGGATGCTTTTCCAAATACTAGAAAAACTGATAAAACGTATATCAGTATTTTATGACACCTTCTGCAAGGAAAGAGTAGTATTCCACTCAACTGTATAGCACAGTAATGTATGTCTACAAAGTCAGAAAAAAATATGAAACTTTTCAGAACCAGGGCTAAGACTACCAAGAAATACCTAATATGTAATAAAAATGGAAAATTCCTTTAAAAATACATAGTTTCCTAAAATAATGTAAGAGTATAAAAAGCCATTTGGTTAAAGGCGTAGCCCAGTACTCTGTGCCCACTGGTGGCCTTAAACAGATGACTAGGGAAGAATAAGAACAGGGAGCACAGATACAGTGTTTGCCCCTAACATTTATGTCTGCATTCAGCCTAGAGGACTATAACCCCAAAGCTGCTTCTAAATATTTGTTTTAACTCGAAGGATTTATCTTCTGGAATTTGCCTAATTACATCTTCGGTACTGATCAATTTTAGTACACACAACATTCTTAGAAGATAAAATATTCTAGCTGCTATATATTTAAGATTTTGGCAAATGTTATAAACATTTCTAATGAAACTCTTAGGTGTCGTTTCACTAATAAGCAACATGTTAATTTTTCTGCTGTGCTACAATGTAAATACATCAACTACACCACCACAATGAGACTGCTGGAAACCATCAAATAATGTTTAATTTTTCACAAGCACAAAATACTTGTGCTCAAATAGTTCTTGAGTGTTTTTGTAAGGAACTATATAGTCAACAAAAAAACCTAATATACATTTTGGGGTGGACAGTTGAAAAAGTAGGAAAATTATTCCAGATGCTAATATAATCGGGAAAGAATTTTTTAAAATCTTACCATAAAACTGACCGGTACTTGAAAACCAGAAAGGTAAATAAACTAACTACAAAGCGATTTTCACAGACACCTCCAATATAACAGATTCTGAACTGGGAAATATCTGAAGTGATAATAGCAGTACATTTCCAACACTTTCTTTGTCCAATGATTTTTTTTTAATATAGTTTTTAATTTGACAGCATTTGAGGCAAAAATGATCTAGTACACTTATATTGCAGCAACTTTGAAGACACAAACACATGTATCACTTAATATTCAAACAATATATTTTATTCTAAGAGAGAGGACGGATAGCTGAAAAGAAAAATAAAAAAGCAATATAATAAAAAATAATATAGACTAGTTGGTTATCTTGATTAGTGTTCTGCTACTGCAGAACTATTAGCTGTCATCAGTTTATCTTTTTATGTGCCCATGAAACCATAAAAAGTAACAAATAACTTTTTTATCATTTTGCCTAGAACATTGTCCTTAACACAAGGCATATTAATATTTCTCAAAATTCACATAGAGTCTTTGTTTTTCCCATTCTCCCACCACAGCTGTAGCCTGTCTACAATCCTAATTTCCTCTTCTGCTTCCAACACTACCAATTTCAAATATTGGGGAAAGGATTGAGTTCCAGACTGCAGACACACAAGTACTGGTGTCTGCCCAGGAGGTGAGTATCTGCACTCCCACTACAGTAAATGAAGATCTAGGGTTTGATTCAGAAGGTTGAATAGAGACAACTAGAGCCATTTAATGATATCATGTATGGCCTCCAGCTACCGGTCCAAAAAGGCCTGAGTCTCTCATAGGCTTGTGTCTCCAAGAGCGGAGGACTTGCACTAGGCAATCCCTAGAGGTTCTTTCCAACCAATATTTGTATGATTCTGTACCTGCCAGCCCTGTGCAATAGTTCAGATACCCTTGGCATCGCAAGTGGTATGTGGTACCTATATTTTTCACTCAGCTGAATGAGGTCTCTAGTCAAGACAGTCAATGCAGTTTGGTTCAGCTCACTCAAAAGAGGACCGTAACATTTAATCAGCCTACAGTCTGCAGCGGAGTCCTACCAAAGAGTATAATCTTTCTCAGTGTATTAGTTACAACTTAGCCCAACTGATCATGACTTTTTCCCACACATTCCTTTCAAATTAAACCCCACAACCTCATTCTAAGTGTCTATACAATTATTTTTAACTCTTCCTGGAATATTCAACCTTACTATTATATTTCCATACAGATATGCATGTGAGCATGTTCATTATTAATGAATGTGTGGGATAAGACTTTCACTACAAAACATATCAGTGCAGAAGTTAGTTAGTAGGAAATCACACTCAGTCACATCAAAGGCAGGTCCCAAGTACTATTTTATGAAACATATAACATTCTGCCAAATCTCATGGTGCATTAACTATGGGTTTACATCAAATATTTTCATTTCATTAAGAATCGCATATCGCATATGAATAGTGCCCTTCAACTCAGAAGGAAATCAGTCACAGCTAATTGACAGCAATTTTAGGAACGATCCTGAGAGTGTCATGATTCATCATAACATGTGGATTAGAGGTATTTGTTTTCCCACTGAAGTCTGTGGCAATATTCACGTGTAAATTAAACTCTAAGCACTGTGCAAGATCCACTTCCTTTCATATTATGATACTATGATATATCACACCATCAAAAACTATTGTAACCCAGGAGCCCATAGGACAATGAAGAAGTTCTATATCAAAAGAACATTTGAAGAAGTTCACCATCAAAAAAGATGACTCACTACTATCATATCCACTATTAATGGGTTCTCTGATTGTTTTTTAACAGAATTCTGTTGCATAGGTTGTGGGTTTTTTGTGTAATTTTTTTTTCATTGTCAGTACCTTATAAATAGTGAATTCACTGAAAGAAACCGGGAAGTTACTCAGTTTTCATGCATTACTATATCAAAATTTCTATGAATCTCACTGACAGTACATAATGTTTCTTCCTTTAGTGGGATGCTGACACTGAACTCCCACAGATTTATTTGCCATGCTTCTGTAAAAGATCCAGACTTTAGAGGATATCACAGCAAAACACAACTTCTCTTCCTAAAATAATGAGGTCTCTTCCTGGGTAAAGGGAGGGCCTAGAAATCTCAGTGGTCACTGAAAGGCCTACTGCATCACACCTTTACCCACAAAATATTCTTTGTGAATGGCCGAACTCTACATCCTTAAATAACCTCAAGCCAGCTTTCGTCCCTTAGAGCGATGCTGCTATTTTAAAAAGTGCAACTAAGCAAACTGCAGACACAACCATTCCCTGTTTCTCATGACAGAAGATGAAAATGCTACGTACACTTTGACCTAGCAGTATTCTATATTGTTTGGTATTTGGATATCAGAAAGACAGGTGCAATATAAATATACAGAAATTGCTTGAAAACATCCAATAAAAATACTGATCAATGGTAAACCAGTCTTTAAAATGCATGACTGCACTATGTTACTAATAAAGGCACCTTGGAGGTAATGTTACTGAAAGCACAGACTGGTTCTGAGTACCCTCTCCCAGTTCACTTGGGAATTTATTACATTACAGAGAGAGGGGGAAAAGGTGGACTCTTCTGAGATTGCACACTTGAGAATTCCATATTGTAGTTTATGGCACAGTCACTAGCAAGTTATTTCCGATATAAAAGAAACATCAGAGGATACTGTAGGAAAATGAACATAAATGAGCTACAAATCATTAAATTATTTTTTCATTTTCTGGAATGCATCTTTTCCTTTTCCCTTCTATCATCCTTTCCCTGATATCATCAAAGACTGTTTCCAATCCAAACAAACCCAGCTAAGACAGAATATAGTATTCAGGGATGGAGTCAGCCCCACTTTCACTGGGACAGCTGCACATCATGTACCATCAGCACACCATTTCCCACATGTCTAGTGCATTACAAGAATTATTATTCACATGGTGGTATCTTTCAGGTTACAAGTGAAAAATAATGCCAGGAAAAAAAAAAAGTGATGATTTTTATAAAATTATAAAAATTTATGCTTAGGAAAAACCACCCAGAAAAGACAGATATACAAAAACCGACCATCCTCCAAAAAGAACTAGATGTTCTAGGCCTTTTGAAAGAACCCATCTCTCTAAATCCACAGAAGAAATATATTAACCCATCACATTTTAAATTACTGTGTGGAATGTGTCTTGCTATACTTAGGTAAAGTAGTCAGAACCACTAACTACTTATGTTCTTCAAAACTTCTGACAATACATGTTTTTAAAAGCTGACTAACTGGTCATCTTCCATGATTCATGAAGGTCTAGGGCAATCTAGGGCAAAAGTGGATGCTACCAAGCAAAGCAGATGATGAGATGACTGTCAAAAGGCTACTTCTGAAAGATACAAACTGGTGAAGAAATTAATAAAACTGAAATCAGTAAGGAAACAAACTCCCTCATTTTTCAAGGTAATGCACAATTCTGCTTTCACTGACCCGACTAATATAAAAGAGCTAACGTGCCAAATGATTGCTTAAATATATTCCAGGACATTTGTTCCTACTTTTTAGGAATCTTTGTCTGAGTACAGGAAGAAATAAAAATAGTCATTATGAAATGTTATCTCACACAAATAGTTAAGAAAAGTGGCAGTATTTGGTCAGCAATACATTATAGGCATCACTGTCTGTTCAGTCATAAAATTTGCTCAATGGCCTCCGCATTTTTTACTTTTTTTTTTTTCTCTGATACTCCCTGGGAAACAGTGATATATAGTTTATATATTTGTAACTCCACCAGATGTTGACAAGTTGACTTAATTTCTTAGAGCCTGTGCAGTTTTAAAAATATGGAAATGACCGTTGTTTCATATGCAGCAGGCTAGATAGAACCATGAAAGGATGCCATATTTACAGAACTAAATTGATTTAAAGAATTGTTGCCACTATACAATGGTCTTCAACACAGAGGCTGACTTTCCGGACCTTTTTCAAATTAATTTCGTTCCCTCTTCTTTCCCCATTCCATACAGTTGGCCCATCTGCCATTTCAATAATTTGTCTCATAGCACCTTTCATCTTTTGTACCCCTACCTCAGCAGTAGTGAAAAGATCTGCTCTTTTTCCTGCCTGCTACAACATGACAATAGTCTTTAATCTTGCCTCTGCTCTAACTCCCACTCTGTAATTTCACCCAGACAACCTGTGCTCTGCTCCAACTCAAATGGACCCTTTTTCCACAGCACATTCCCATCCAAAGACTGGAGCTACACTTGACCACAGCTGATCCACTGATCAGATCCTCAGGCGCTAGATTGCTTTACTGGCCTGGGATTTCATCAGGCCACGGCACCATGTTGTACATATCAACCTTATGCAAGGATTTTGGGCAGCCAACCAGTGGTGTTGGACCTTATATACGCTTCCTGGTTCTGCTCAGTCCATTGGTAACAGCTTGGTTTTGTACCAAACCTTTCCAAAACAAATAGTGTCTGGTGAGATATTCAGAAGACTTATGGAGGTTTCTGTAAGAGTAATTAGTGGTTGTAAGTGTAAACATAATTTGAATAAATTCACGTGATGTCATGTCCAGCTGTACTCTGTCCAAAAAAACTTCAGTGACTCGAGCTTGAACTACAGTAGATTGATATAAACATAGCTTTGCAGCTGTGCAACTGCAACTGCACAACATCGGTAATTGCATTGGGGTTTTATGGTATTGTCAGGGAAGTAGGAAACAGGTGATATTTACAAGTGAATCTGGGAGGCATTTTTATTAACCTATTTGTTCAACTGATGGATTTAAACCACAGTTAATCCAATAACTTATGGAACCCAGTATAAGTCCCCATTCTGCATGTTTGACGATTACAAGCTTAACCATAAACAATACATAAATAATTTACATACAGGTATAAATGCATAAATAATGACTTTTATGCATAAATAATTAAATTTATATCCTCATCTATTTCAGCTATAAACAGGCAACTGTTTCACAACAGTTCTATATGCATTCCCAATGTTCTTATACACTTGAATACAAGTACATTGTAGAGATTGATAATTTGCAGCTATTTGATTGTATTTTTATTTTTTCCTGTCTGCACTTTATTATTTGAGATAACAATTAGCATTTTGGTAAAAATTCTCAGGAAATATTACTACGTATTGAAATTTGTTTTTCTCTAGGTAAAGGGCTAGATTCAGTAGGCAAGAGGAATGGGAACAAGATAAGGAAAATGGGTTTAAGAACTGGGGATTATGTCTTAATGCTTGCTTGGCTGACTTTTGTAATTAGCGATTGATATTTCCTTCTAGAATGGAAGCAAACCTATAGCTGAAAACTTAACTGATAATAGCAAAATACAAAAAGCAATGTAGTGCAATTCAGCACAAAAAGATCTTAAATTCATAAAAAAATTGGACTAAACAAAGGAGCTTGAAATTTTCCAAACCTAAAGATTTCAGAAAAAAAAAAAATATTAACAGGAATCTTTTGAGCACATTTTAGTATCTTAGCCAGAATTTTTTAAATAAAAGCTGTTGTCCACAGGTTGACGAATCACCAACTTCAATATTAATATTGTCAAGCATGTGATTTGGGCATAATTTGCTTTAACTCCCACTCCATAATTTCACCCAGACAACCTGTGCTCTGCTCCAACTCAAATGGACCCTTTTTCCACAGCACATTCCCATCCAAAGACTGGAGCTACACTTGACCACAGCTGATCCACTGATCAGATCCTCAGGCGCTAGATTGCTTTACTGGCCTGGGATTTCATCAGGCCACGGCACCATGTTGTACATATCATCCTAATCCAAGGATTTTGGGCAGCCAATCCACTGCTAGCGATTTTTCAGGTAATACTATACTACTCTGTGAATCTCACTCCCTGCAACCACATAGAAAATGCTTAGAACCACTTCAAGAGTTTAATTGCATCTTCGCATGAGTTAGTATCTTTAGCATTTCTTTCCCAAGGAGACTGACATTTAAATTCCATAATTTTTGTGTTTATTTCATCTGCCTTCAAAGATGCTTCATCTTTTAATATTTTTACCACCAACAGTAATTTCAGAAGTCAAATTAATCATACGGATGTCATCTAACTACTAGTAAAGGAGCTGAGAAAATCTCATGCTGCTTTCTGTGACAGCAAGAAAAATCCTAACCTGTGGATCCTTTATCACTTTAATCACTTCCAAGTCTCCTTCACAGCTTACAAAATATAGAGGTAATGCTTTTAGAACAAAATTCAAATCTTGATTTTACATATGACAAGTCCATCAATACAATAAAAACTAATTACTCTTCTTGTGAAACTAAAGCACATTGTAATTAAACAGCTTGTGAGAAATAATGGTATTGGAGTCCTGGAATGGATATTTAATCTACAACACACAGAAAAATCTTTAAAGTGCTCTAAAATTGTTTTGACAGAAAGTCAAATAGGGATATTTTAGATAATCTCAATCAGCTCATGCCACATAAATACAATTTCACAATGGAAATGTAAACATTAATTTTATTCTACCCAGTTTGCCTGCATTGTGCGTCAGATATTTCTGCCAGAGATTGTCACAGGTAATTAATATGAGTAGAGTAGAAGGAGTCAGAAATTGAGTAAGCGAACTCTGTATCATTACACCTCATGCTATTTGTATTTTTCCCAAGATTACGTTCATGTACTTAACAGAAATTCTTTAAGGTCCCTATCAAGTGCACTTGATCATGCAGTCACAATAAGTTACCAAATGTTGCAGCCATGAAAATATGATCTTCAGATACAACAGTAGAAAGAACACTGGTAGGCATGACATAATTTAAGAAATGCTATATTAAGCTATACTGTCACCAGGAATTGGCATCTCCATACAGCGCAGGGCGGATATGTCAGCTTGACTAGGCACTAGCTTGGGAACCTTCTGCATTGCACTCTGAGCAGTGGAGATATGTCCTTAAATAGCTTCATTAGTTTAGCAGAGCAACACACTGGCTAAGGGAAGATGGTTGCTTCTGTATGGACACACTGTTCAAAACCAGGAATGGACATGAGGTACATAGCCTCAATTTAAAAGTGGGGTTGATTGTGGTACAAGAAGAAATAGGACACAGACTCAACATTCAGCAAGCTGTGTAGCAACGTCCGAAGCTCAGCTCCCATGTATGGCACCTGAAAGATCACAAAATAGCTTAAAACATACTTTCTGTTAATCTCAAAAGCGCTACTTAATTTGGGAAAAGGAGGAGAGAGCAGACTTTGGCCTGTTCACAGATCTGCTAGGACTGTTGTCATGGGAGATGGTTCTGGGGAAAGGACAAGTCCAGAAAAGATGGTTGATTTTCAAGGATCTCCTCCAAGATCAAGAACGGTCCATCTCCTTGTGCTGGAAAACAAGCAAAGGTGGCAGGAGGCCTACATGGATGAGCAAGGAGCACCTGACTACACTCAAACACAAAAAGAAAGTTTATAAAAGGTCGAAGCAGGGTCAGGTCACTAAGGTGGAATGTAGAGATGGGGTGCAGGGGTAGGAGTAAGAGAGTCAAAACCCACCTGGAGTTGAATCTGGAGAGATTCACAAAGGGCAACAAGAAAAGCTTCTACAGATGTATCAACAGCAAAAGAAAGCCTAGGAAAAATGTGTGCCTGCTGCTGAATGGGGTGAGGGACTTGGAAAAAAAGGACATGGAAAAAGTCAAGGTACTCAATGCACCTTTACCTTGAACTTTACTGGTAACACTGGCCTTCTGCAATCCCAGGTCCCTGAGGCCCACCAAAAAATCTAGAGCAAAGAAGACTTACCCTCAGTGGAGGAGGAACAGATTAGGGAACATTTAAACAAACTGGATATACACAGAAGTCCTGATGGGATGAACCCATGGGTTCTGAGGGAGCTGGCAGATATCACTCAACTCTCAATAACTTATTTATGAAGGGAAAATCATGTCTGACCAATCTGACATCCTTCTATGATAAGATGACAGGCTTAGTGGATAAGGGAAGGCAGTAGATTCTCTTCATCCCTACTTTAGCAAGGCTTTGGACACTGTCTCCCATAACATCATCACTGACAAGCTGAAGAAGTACAGGCGAGGTAAGTGAATAGTCAGGTGAATTGAAAACTGTCTGAACTGGCTCAAAGGGTTGTTACCAGTGGCACAAAGTCCAGCTGGAGAGCAAAGAGTGATGCACACTAGGTGTCAATGCTGGGACCCATAGTCTTCAGCATCTATATTAATGTTCCTGACAGTGAGGCAGAACATGCCTCCAAGAAGTCTGCTGATAGTGGTTGACAGACCGCTGTCAGCCACTGATCTTCTCAATGTATATAAATACCTGAAAGGAGGGTGCAAAGAAGGTGGAGACAGGTTCTTTTCAGTGATTCCCAGTGACAGGACCAGAGGCAATGGGCACAAAATGAAACACAAGAAATTCCATTTAAATATATGAAAAAGATTTTTTGCCATGAGGGTGGTGAAACACTGCAGAAGGTTGCCCAGAGAGGTTGTGGAGTCTCCATCCTCAGACATATTGTATGGACAAAACCCAGCCTTGAGCAACCAGCTCTAGGTGACCTTGCTCTGAGCAGGGGACTGGACTAGATATTCTCTCCAGAGGCCTCTTCAACCATCCTATGACTGTGTGACGATCCCAGGGTACTCACCTGCTATATAGCTGCAAAATCCCTGAGCCATGCACTGGCTCCAAAGGACTTCTTGTTCTGTTCCCCAGGAAATGCTGATAGTGCAGGATTCCTGCTGGCTTTTTCTTTTGCAAAGAAAATGTGAAGAAATAACAATGGTTTTTATCCTAAATCAGACAGAGACTTTTCTGGCCTGTGCAAATGCCTGCAGAATAATAATTGACTAAAAAAATACAGAAATTTGCACCTTTAATGTTTTGTATATCAGAGAACTTCTGGATAATTTGTGCCTTTATATAGAGCAGCATTATTCCTACTAATTCTATCATAGAGATACTTAATTTACTGTGGAGTAAATGGAGTGCTGCCAAAATAAATTACATGGAACTAAGGTATCCGAAACCTCCATAAATCACCACTTTTTTCTCAGACATAAGTATTATTATTTATCTCTGACATAACCAGTGTTACTTCTTTCTGTATCTTTCCCACTGTAATCCTTTCCTGTTAAGCTTATAGCAACCTCACTCGTCAGTATCTATGGTGACAATATCATAGTGAAATGACACAAAAGCATCATCTACTAAACAGACCCAAAACTCTGTGAGCATGCCACAACCTGACATTGTTGTGTGAACACCACATCTTATAAATCTCAGCAGGAACACACTCTTTTCATGCCCTGCTTACCCTGGCTGGCCACAGTATTCTGACTGAGCTTTTCTTAATGCTGAATAGAGTTTAAAATACACGATGGTTTGGCATATGTGATACATGCTTGCCATTTTCCCAACAGAATATCTCTCTTGGAATACATTCTGACTGTGACCCAGCACAACTTCTTTACCTTTTCTTGGAGAGCTACTATCTAACCAGTTTATCCAGTAAGTGCACAGCACTTATTTCTATCTACTTATAGTTCCTTGGACTTTTCCCTATTATATTTCGTTCTTTTTTTTCAGATCTTTTCTTCGGTATGCAAAAATAATCTAAAAATTTTAGTGTTGTTCTCCGCTCCATGAGCCATTAGGGATCCCACCCAAATACCCAAAGTGTGGACAATGTGAAGAGGTAAAAACACTAGGAGAAAAAAGTAGCTACATCAGATAAAGTCTGATGATTGGGAGATGCCACCTTACATGTGAAGAATGTAGCACTTGAAAACTAATGTAAGAAAAGATCAGCTATGAAATTCCCAACTGAAGGCAGGATTAAAGAAAGGATAGCTCAGAGTGCAATAATTAGGACTATAGACCTTCCCATTCCATATAATCTCTTTGATTAGCACTGTGACCGACAGTCATTAACTGATCTACATAAATGTGATACCTTTGAGAAATAAATGGTGTGTGCAGTACAGGTCCCAGTGAATTTCCTATTTCCTATGACTTAGAATTTCTGTCCTATGTCCTGTGTCAACAAGCGACCTAACTACTGGGTAGGCTTAGAAAATCTCACTCCTAGTTTCACTTTCCTGGATGAAGCATATGCCAAGGGCACAGTATAAAGGACGTGTTTCTGCATGCATTTTGTGAGTAAACATGAGAATTTTGGGCTAGAGGCTTATGAATATCACTCTTATGATTATTCATTTCAGTCCAGAAAACTAAATACATGTATTGAATGAAAAAAGGTGCATGAACAATAAAATATTTTCTTTCAGTCTCTTTAATTTTCTCTGGGGGAGGAGGATTACTTTCCTTTAATATTGTGTCACATCAGGACTTAGTTCTTTTGCACTCTGCTCGCAGCACCCACTGGCTCCAGTGAACACACCTAATAAACTGGCAAGGAAGTAAATGCCTGGGTTAAGAAATACAAAAAGTAAAACAGTAATTTAGGGGTTTTTTTCTTTTTTTTTTTTTTCTGATAGATCGGCCTGTCTAGCCCTTGCAGTCACAAAACATCCACAGTATTTATGCTTTCAGTTCAGGACTCTTGTTCAGAAACACACCAATGCTGCATCTTCCGTTCTGTTACAGGGTGCCATGGATCTTCCACAGCTCAACCTGCTCTTTCTGTCAGCAAGTTAATAGTTGAATTACAGATTCAAAAGAGAAAAAAAAAAGATGGTAGAGAACCTATGCTAATTTTATATGAATAATAGAAAAAGAATTATTATTTTATAGAAAAGATTTTGCAGTTTGACAGTAATCCCAGCTCTTACAGTCTGATTGAGTGCCTGACCTTCTTTCTTTCCCTTGAATAGTCCTTTTTATAGCTTTCTTCTGGATATCTACAAGCAAGAAGGGGAGCAAAAGCTGCAGTTAATCACCTTCTGCTCTAGAGATCAGAAACAGGTCAAGTGTAACTGTCCAGTATCCGAAACAGTACTGTTGAATAAACAGAAATAATGTCTTTATGTATATGCACATTGATGTGGCAATATAGTTGAAAATTCTTTACAAATACAGCCGTATCTATGAAATTCAGTAGCGTAGCTCTTTCTTCATTTATCATAAGACCCATTATACAAAAGTAAAACTGTCATCCTCTGGTGAAAAGCACATGTGAAATATTTGAGTGACTATGTGGCTTTAAAGTTTCAGTCAATCTTTGCAAGAGCTTCAGCATAAATGCATTTTTATCTGAACACAAACATGAAAAGAAATACTACAGTTATTGATTGCAAAAGTAGAGCCTACTGGTTCCTATTTATTTAACAAATAACTCTGCCAGACAGAGAGCTTCTTCCTCAAAGACTTCATTATCTAACACCCCAGCTTTGCAAGTACTTTTTTTGTGTGTGGTTACACACATAAGAAGTTCCTTTGATTTCAGCAGTATTCCTCTGACTGCATTTACCTTCCAAAATGCTTTTTCACAGTCTGAGTTTAAGCAGATGACAAAGTCAAGGGAAAGGACGTCTGCAAGAAAGATGAATCGGAGGAATTTGGGCAAGGCTTCCTACGTTATCATGGGAGAAAGGTAGGTGCTTCTTCAAAAGAGCTGCTTAGAGAAGAAGCTTAACTCAGGGCTTCCCAATCACCTTCCTGCAGAGTCTGTGCAGCTCTATTTGCTATTTAGGAAGACTAAGAAGATTAGCCTAGGAAAAAGCCCAAAGTCAGATGCCTAAAGCACAGGCTAAAACCATGCTCCATTATCCCCAGTGTTTGCAGACCAGGAACTGAAGCACATAAACGACCATGTTGTGACAGTATTAAAATGTAGCTTTTTCAGGCTCTAAGTCGACTTTTCTGATGAGGCTAGACATGTACTGTCCTAGAGTAGCAAACATGAAAGCTTTATCCCCAAGACATTTTAGGACAGAAAAAGGTTCTGCTTTCTTTTTCTCCCATAGGCCAGGCATGCAGAGATGCCAGCTTGTGAAACATTTCCCTTCATCAAGAAAAATATTTCATAAAGTATACTGATGGTGATACTGTTAGCATTGCAGTCTAGCCCTCAAAACGCTTTCCATAGCTAAGAAATAATGAAAATCAAACTGCTACAATATAAAAAGTTACAATGTTAGGCAAAAAGCACACATTTAATTCCTACATATTGTAGGTCAGACATATTTTCTATTTGGTCTTTAATACAGTGCTAGGTTCACACCCCCCCACACACACACACTCAAACACACATATATGGGAATGACATACTGGTCTAATAAGGCTTTTATTGCTAAGTATCATGTTAGATACTATGTCACATACCAGTGTGACAATCTTTTTAGTCTACTTGGTGAATATATTAATGCTTTCAGTTTACAGACTTTTCTTTTTTCCTACCTCAGATGTGTCAGCAGGCACACAAAGAACATTGGTACATAACTCATGCCAGGACATCTCTAAAATAATGTATACCTGTCATTATGCAAAAAGTAAAGCCTTAATAGTTACTAATTTTACAAAAGTATCATTACTTCTCATGGCTTAAAAAATTCTTGTAAACAATTTTGTCTTTGCAATTCTTAACAATTGCATAATTTTAGCAACTGCTCATTTGTTTGTTTGAGAAAAGAAAAATGATATAATAGAAAAACTTCCCTAACATACAAATGTGGGTTTGCCTGCAAAATTAAAAAAAAAAAAACAAAAACAACAAAAAAAAAACGCAACAAAACCAAAAAAATAAGAACAAAAAACCACCTCTTTGAAAACCATTCATGCCTTTGAAGACTAATGATTCATTTCTTTTTTCCTGTTTTCAAAATATTTTCAAATCCTGACATCTCCCCTTGTAAGCATAGGCTGAAAGAAAAGATCTTAACACTCAGGCTTTACAGTCACTAAATTTACATTTGTCTTGGGAGGATACTTCTACTGCCCAGGTAAAAGAACAAAAAGATATTAAGGAGAAACTATTCCATCTGGATTAATCACTTTTAAAATGTTGCCTTATGAAAGATGTGTTTCAGTAATCAGTTGTTAATCTAAAGAATAAACCAATAGCAATGACCGGTATTTTAAACTACTTCACTAAGCAGTATATATGCATCAAAACTGAACAGGTGAGCTGTCATTTTACCTAGTCATCACCACTTGGTGACTATACTGAAGGGCCCCTCACTGTGTACAATTTACTCAGTGTTCCAAGATTTCGGACATCAGGATAAAACCACCCCACAGTCCGAGTTTTTTTCCATCTCTGAAGCAAACACCAGGGACTTTAAACCACTGTCAGAGACACTTGCCCTTTCAAAAACCAGTGCAATCTCTAAGATTGCAGAAATGCAGAGCATCTGTTTCAAAACAAGATGAAGTAAGTCTATTAGTCCACTGAACGACCACACTTCGTAGCTTTTCAGTACTGGAAGAAAATCAAATCCAACCTTCCACACAGCCAGAAGCATTTGGCCACCCTTCTGTGAATCTCCGCCTGCATATCATCTTTGTCTCAGTTTATCACAGAGTATAGCATTGTAGCATTCGTTCATTCATTTGATATCTCTCCTTTGCTTTATTTATTAGTGCTGGACCAGGTAAGCTTTTGATACTGCTTACTGAAATGAAAGGCCTAGCAAATCACTGTCCTCAGTGCCTCATTTTCAAGTTCTTGTTCCCTCTAACAGTCAAAAATTTCTCTGTTGTTCTACTAAGACGGTTCCCTTTGTTCTAGATGATCATAGTGGCAGGATTTTGAAAAATGTCAACACCTTTATTATAATAGAAAAAAAACCCAACAATGGTAAATACCTACAGATCAGTAAGCACACATAAGATTGTGAAAATCATAGGTTTTCATACTAACAACAACTTTGGTAAAAACAGTAATTTTTTTAACCAGTACAGCTATACGAATCTCTATTATAGCTGCGGCTATTTCAGGAAAAATGCCTAATACATGAGAATTTTTTCCCTTACTTTAAAGGATTAAGCCATTCTCCTGCATGCATCCTTACACCCATAGTACTGAATCCACACTGAGTGAATAACTGTACCCAGGGAGTGTAACAAGCAAACCTTAATAACAGACTCAGCAAGAGATCTCAGTCACTCTGATACCTCTTTGTGCAAGACAGGCTGAGAATGCCAAGGAGCAAAAGCCACAAGTAATTTGTAGCTTTTCACAGTTACATTAACACCTCTAATTGTAACTGACAGGGCAATTAAGGCTGAAAAACATCCCAATGCAGTGGCTTGTACATGATGATTGTCCCACTGAAACAAAAGATCATGTATTTTATTCGGAGAAAAAGTGTTTCACTTTATTTTCCTCCATTGAAGTAGATGTCTCAGTTCATCATGCCTCATTAAAAGGTTTGTGTTGCCATAAACATGATTATTTCAAACAATCACAAGCCTTTATACCAAACATATAATTTAACAATTCCCTTCTCAATACAAGTATCAAGATTCTTTTTTAAAAAAAGGTTGTTAATTTAATCCATTTAAATAATGAGTCTTAGAATAATGAACGGGCAGCATTCTGAATACAAATATATTTAAGGCACATGTCTCCCCCTCCTTTTTTTTTAATGAAATCCAGACAATTCCCCTCATGTGCCTGGATTTGCCAGGTTTTGTACAGGGGTTTTACTACCAGCTTCCCTTCCTCCCACACACATGCACAGCTCCCTGTGGTGAGCCATAACAAGTCAAGTTACATCCAACATCAGCAAGTAGTTAAATTCTGTAGCAACAAATTTACAGAAATTTGTTTCTGTAAAAACTCAGTGCTTACAATATATTTTTTTGGAGGCAGGAGAATGTCATGGTTTGGGACAGTCTGGCCACTGAGATCACAGAATCGTAGAATGGTTCAGGTTAGAAGGGACCTTAAAAATCATCTAGTTCTAACCCCCTGCCATGGGCAACGACACCTCCTACTAGACCAGGCTGCTCAAAGCCCCAGCCATACTGGCGTTGAACACTTCCAGGGATGGGGCATCCACAGCTTCCCTGCGCAACCTGTTCCACCGCCTCACCACCCTCACAGCAAAGAATTTCTTCCTAATACCAAATGTAAATCTCCCCTCTTTCAGTTTAAAACCATTACCCCTCGTCCTACCATTACACTCCATGATAAAGAGTCCAGATGATTAGTTCTGTTTTACCTCAAACCAGGACAGAGAATACTTGATTAGATCTACTCTAATCCCAAGAAACTGAATGTCCATCAGTAGTCAGAATGTTGCTCCACAGCATGAACTGAAGTGCAGCAACTGGAGACAATTGAGAGATTGGCTTTGAAAGCACAGTCCGGATACAAATTAAAATGCTAATGTAGATGCATCTGTACCTGCTTCTTCAAATAGAAAGCAGTCTGTAACACGTCCATAATTTAGGAGGAAAGAATTCCTCTTCAGTTTCTGCACATATACCCAGGATTTAAAATGGGTGGGAATTTTTTACTTCTCTGAGAACTCTCCCACATCTCAGCTGTTGACTGTTCCATTTCTCAGTTGCATCCTACTGATCATTTACTATATATATTTGTACATCAAACATTACAAATATCTGGCCATACTTTACACAGCTGTGATTACAAGCATACAGCTAAAAAAACAAAACGAAAATATTAAGTCCGTACCCCACAACCTTATGCTGTATTGGAATCCTAAAGAACATATATGAATAAAAATCATCTGAGAGCTGAATAATGATATAACAAGTTCTGGCAATTAATAAAATGATTGGTCTTAGAAAAATACCCAGATCTGTGGCCAAAGTGTGACAGAGATCATGTTAAATGTGACCAATGGATTTCAGACTGTGCTTTTTATTACTTTCCTAAAATTACACAAAGACAACACATCAAAGGAAATAAAGTTAAATTAAAAAATTAAAATTAAAAATTAAATTAAAAATTAAATTCATTAAATTTAAAAATGAATAATATTGAATTAAATTAAAAATAATTTAATTTTACCAAACCAAAACCCGTAATTGCAAATATCACAGCAAAATAAGGCCTTTCGGGCCTTTCAGGCCTGAAAGGCAAAGTGAATCCATTAAGATCCCACCAAGATGATTAGGGAGCTGGAGAACTGCACATATGAAGAAAGGATGAATGATGTTTGTTCAGCCTGGGAAAGACCAGGGTTAGGGGGTATCTCACCACACACATTATGAAGTACCTAAAAAACATGGGTACCGAGAAGGAGGGGATACTTTTTTCACAAGGATGCACCGCGACAGAACAAGAAACAACAGGTGTAGGTTGCTCAGGGGAAATGCTGTCTAGCTATATGAATAAAATATGCACCCTGTGAAATCCCCGCCAATGAAAATCTTAAAAGACTTAGCTTGACAGAGTCCTGAATAACCTAATCTATGGCCCTGACTCCTTACTGAAGTTTGGACCAGTAATTCCAGAGGTCCCTTCCCAACCCAGGCTTTTCTCTGTTTATGAGCCCTAGGTAATAACAGAAGTTCTACATGCAAGGTGAAAAAATATTATAAAAAAATATTATCTTTTTTTTCCCTTTGGAATCCTGAACTGCAACAGTTCATGCATGTTTTTACTTTGGAAAAGATAAAAGACAGTATGATATTTCTTCGGTTCACACTGCAAACAATGAGAAAAGTACTGAGGCATAGAGCTTATATTCTCCTACTACCTTATCTACTCCAACTTGGTTCATCAGTAAAAGACACAGGTATGCTACTGTGAAGAGGTCTTTAAAGAAGCAGAATCTCTCATGACAAGTTTGGAAACTGTACATGAGCCATTACAGGCAGAATCAGCCTTGTCCTCCTCTCTTCTTCTGTCCGGACAAATGCTTTGGGAGAAGAATTTGAAAAATGGAAATACGAGGTAAGAAACTAGATAAGGAGGCTTATCGTCAGCTGAAAAACTGAGGGACAATTTGAAAAGACTTTGAGTTTCTGTTGCTTCTAATCTTTCTAAAGAAAGAAAGCACTCTTTGAGATTGTTCTTTGTAGCTTGGCTTTCATCATGGCAATGGCCTACTACAGACTTCCAAGGGAAAGAGGATTTGGCCAATATCTTCTTCCATTTGTGTTTGGTCTGCTCTGGACACCCTTCGGCTTGTGGGCCAGGGCAGAATGACTGCTCCTCAGGAATTGCTTCTGATATGGAAGTTACTGGTCACTGACTTCGATTTCTTTGTTCCTAAGAGTGATCAGCATCCTTGATTTTTCCCGTACTCTTATTCACCCTTCTCTGGTGTCCTCCTTCCCTTAAATACTAAAAGTATTTCCTCATGATACACTACTTAAATACTCGTGGCTGCCAACACTTGCCTACATTAGCTTTGTATAGCAATTTCAAGCACTTAGTGAAATAAGTACAGAATGAGTCAGATAATTCAGTAATACAAACAGGAAACTAGCTTTGGGTTTGGGGTGTTGTTTTGTTGTTTGTTTTTTTTTCCTCAAAGCTGTGAGCTGCTGGTTTAAACATAGTTAAGGCCAAATGGAGTTTGTGTTAGAAGAGATTTTAACAGTACATAGCATAATTTATAAGAAGTTGAAAATAATGTAATCTTTTTGTAGAACTGAAGACACTGTTGCAAATCATGGCTCTGATGTGCTGCCATATCAATCAGTTTTTACATTAATATAAATGGATCTGTATTGTTCTATCAGGCTGTTATACGGCATACAAAAAAACAGCAAATATCCAGAGAACAGAGGCAAACCCCAGAGGTTATCTTAAGATTCCGTGCTATTGCTAGTTCACCTTTTAAATCTAAATTAAAGCAAGCAACAACAACAAAAGGAAGCACTGTTTTCGCAAAAGACCACCCACAGGTATTTCCTTGCAGAATAAAGGGCTGCCGGCGGGTAACGCGGCTTCTCTTTCTGAGCCTGTGACAACTAGAATTTACAGTCTTCTCCACTGGGTGGCAACCTAGGATGCGTCAATAGAAAGAACTGCTCTCTCTGGAGCACCACCAGAAAAAAAAGATAAATCCTCCACTATTCATATTTACCTAAAGTTTTTGCTTCTGTTAGTGTTGCACTTGGCAATGCTATGAACATGTGGACAAAAAGAAACTTTGAACAAAGATGACTGATTATGGACTAATGGCAATTCAAACAAGTATTAACATAGCCCCCCCAAAATCACGTTTTTTGTTTAATTGTTTCTCTTTGATCACAACAGGGACATAAAATGTGAACTATAGTTGCCATTAGAAGTGTTCGAAACTAATGATGACTTGCATCACGATTACAGTTCTGCAATTTTTTTGGAATTAATGATTTTAATAGTCACTTGAATTTATAGTAAGAGAATGTAGGATGCAAATAGGGGAAAAAACACCCCAGACATTATGTCTCTGTTTAAAATGCAGAATGTACTTCCCCTGTCAAGATTCCATAAAACAGGACGGACTCCTCTCCAAAATACTTTGGATAAATACAGATTCACTTTGTTTTCTAAAGTTATTCTGTAGCTATCAAAAGAAAATAGGAATAATAAAATTACAAAGTACACTTTGTCATTGTTGTATGATGATTAATGAGACTCCAATGAAGTTAATTAAATGCCTAAATTTTGCATTCTCACCCCTAAAATGAAGTTTTCCTTGTATGCTTACAGGGAAAAAAAAAAAAAAAGGGGCAATGCAAATCCCAAATAGCTTAAATACTTTCTGAAGGTGACGGAAATATTAGAGAAAACTTCTCATCTGAACAACCGTAGGATCTTTTTACATATGGCTTCTCTTCATGTATTCCACTACAATTTGTGTACACAGCTGAGACACGAGTTTTTCTTGTCATGAGCATCTGTTTGACTGATCATATGTGCTGTATCTATCACTGTGAGCTGTTCCAATGGCAGTGTTGAAGCATCTGCTACGTAGGCTCTCTCTACAGAGGAGTTCAAAGACTAGAAGAATCTGAAAGAAGAAAGCAGCAAAAAGCAATTCAATGAGCTCCAGCTGATGTTCAGCAAACTTGTTTTTCTTTTACCTTCAGTGGTTGTCTTCTGGTGACATTTACCTAAGGATAGTGCACAGTGGTGCACCTGTAACTACAGCTCCCTGAGGCACAGGGTGAAAGTGATCCATTTCTGTACTTCTGATAGTCATGAAATATGCTTTGAATTGTCTCCGTTCATTCTCTTAGGCTGCAAACCTTTTTCCATCAGACTTACACATCCTTGAGGGCATGATTCAGATCATCTAAGCTACACAGCTCCTCTGTGCTGCGCACTCCAAGTGATTACAGTGGTTATAAACAGCCAGTCCACCAGCACTAAGTAGGATGTGTCTCTCTCCATTGACTACGCAGACTCAAGAAGTCCGGATTAAATGCCTAAATTTTGCATTCTCACCCCTAAAATGAAGTTTTCCTTGTATACTTAAATATGGCATTATAAACATATGAATCCAAAAGAATCAATTGTATTGACTGAAACATGTGCGAAAATATTTTTCATTTTAAATCTTTCATTGGTGCCTAAGCAAATAAACAGCGTCTGGATGTTTGACCCGACATATTTTTTTTCTGCAAATATATTCCTCTACTAAGCAAGTAAAAGTATGGAAGAGGCGGCAGAGTTTCTAGCTATCAGCTCTTGAACCGGCTGGTTAAAAATTCTCTTTCAAAAAACTAATTCTCTAGATATGGAAAAATGGATTTGAAATTAAATGATTACTGCCAAGATCTCTGTGAATACAGTCTGTGCTGTCAAAAGGCTGAAGGGCAGTACTCCAGAATGAGCTTTCATTGGTTTGGATCAGAGTCAAATCTTTCTTGTGCTAGAAATACAGGCAGTCAAGAACCAGTTGCCCTTATCTTGTGATTCCTATTCAAGTAATTGAAGAAAATACAGTGATAATCTGCAAATACAGGAGGCTTTTGCTCAAAATAGAACTACAATGGTTTATGCAGTCTCTGTCCATTAGCTGCTGTCTAGAACCCCTGTACCTTTCAGTACTGCTCTTCTACTGTTCGGTACTGCAGCATGTTAACTGATCATGTCTAACGCTTTTCAATGGAAAATGAAACATCCTTCTATCAAAAAAAAAGAAGTTTGTTATGATTTTTTAATTAGTTTTTATTTCTTTTAAACAGCTTCTGTACAAGGATTTCAGGAGGCACTGATAATATATTTTTCTTCCCTAAGTAGAATAAAACATGCTGCTTTGATGCTTGAACTGAAGGCAATAATATTAGCTATCTGCCATGCTATCTTTGTACATTCCAGAAGTATTTCATTAAACAAACAAACAAAAAAACCCAGTTTTATTAGACCGTAAGATACGATAGGCTTATTACTTCCTCTATTACTCTTGTGCTTATGGGTGATTCAGAGGTTTTAAAGACATCAGGATATGAAAGTTGGACATATTAAAAGAAGGATGAGTAGGAACATACTTGTGTACAGGAACATAAGCTTCTCTCAAATATTGTTGCCATCATACTTGGAAAAAGGACACAAACATACCAATTTTTATAACACTTTATAAGAACTGGAGACTTAAAAGCTGGATTTCTAGATGCCATAACCTCTCCTACAGTGAAAATATACTTAGGAAACAGAGAGAAAACAAAGGAAAATTTCATATTCTTTTCACAAAGAGCCTAACTCTCTCCAAATCTATTCCTAATTTTATCTAGCCTTTAAAATGAAACAACTTTAAGAAACTATGCAAAACAGAAGGTTTTGTACTTTATTCAATAATATGTTCCATCTTTGACCAAAGATACTGAGAAAGAGCTAGAGTGGTGCTTGGTCTTGCACAATCCCTTATCCTGCTTACCCCACTTACCTTCATATACCACTTTGACCAGAAGATCAGCACTAGCAAAAATTGATCAACAGTGCTATATGGCATTATTTTCAGTATACAGGTCAACATGCATACCTAGTTTTCTGGCAAAATATCTCAGACACTTAGGCATAATGGTTCTGGATCAATCTCCCAGGTTTAACACTCAGTGTTTAGGATATTTTGGTTTTTAATCTCAGCATAGATACTTTGTATTTGTTGTTTAAATATATCTGAGTTTCTAGCTATTTTAAGCTTAGATACATGAATTCTACCACTGCCTTTAGCCTGATGCCCTTTACAGCCAAGGGGAAGAAACAAGTCCTATCTAGGAAGCTCTATACAACTATTTAAAGACTAAATTAATTGCATCCTACAAGGGTCCATTTATCTCTTTACTGAAAAAGAGGCCAAGAGGCCTATTTAGATGTGCGTCTCTTCACAAAAACACCTGGACCAGAAGAGATGAAGAATATCACAAGTTTTAACATGGCAAGCTCTTATTAACATAAGAGATAAATGTGTTGTAAAATTAACATCACAGAGATCCATGTCTCACACTCCTTATGAGGAGAAACTATGTCTTATTACACAGCAGTATGGTATAGTGCAATCCCTCCATCCACAGGCAAGGGATTTTCTCATATATTCATAAATATTCGGAATCATAAATGATTCCTAACAGTTTGAAGGAAGGTCTTGCTGGTATTCCTGCCTATTACAAGCAGCTGAGAGGTCTCTTTTATTGTGGAAGGAAAACAGTTCATTGTGAGTTTGGACTGTGTTTTATGCTTCACATTTTCTTTCTCTGCCTCATCGGTACGAAGTATGTATTTGGGAGGAATCTGCACAGTCTCCTGTTGCATGAATGTAACAATTTAATTCTGCTGCTTTGATCCATTCTTCATAATAACTTCTCTCCTGAAATCTTAGGCACTAGCTGAACAGGAAAACCTTTCAGATTTGGACATGGCTATTCACACTCGTGCTTGACTGGGTCATTTACTAAGCCTGCAGCCTTGCATATATAAGCGTATTCAATTTCATTAGGTTTTGCTTCAGTCTTTTTCAGAGACAGCTGTCACTGAAGCACTCAGCAGATATGGGCTTGCCTACATGGCTAAACTCAAAACATCCCTTGGAACATATTAAAGATGCAAATGCATTAACTGGGCTAGCAAAACATCATTAAATTTCTGCGTGGGATACTACACTTTCATAATTAAAGTTCTTTCTGAATTAAAGCAGCTTCTGTCTGGTTTACTCATTCAATGAACTGAGTGAAGAATGAGCTAACATCGCTGATTTCTAAATTCAGTCTTCATCAATTCAGCTTAATTTTCCCGAGTACCGACATGTGGTCGAGTGCTAAAAAACTTTGGCCCTGAGAACGCAGAGTTAGAATAGAAACAGTTAGAACAAAATAGGCATTTTAATGAATATAAGCCAACTCATGCCTCCCATCATATAATTCTAAAGGAATGTAAGAAGAAGCTGAGCTGCTAGGGAAGATAAGAAGCCATAACTTTTATTAAGGAGAACAGACGATATGGTATTTTGAAGTAGATGCTCGTAGACTCATAGCTGTGAATGGCAGATTAGTTTTACTTCACTAAAGAGGAGATAATGATTTTTTTAACTACAAAAGCAGCAAGAAGAATTTGATACAATTGGCAAGAATAATACTCATTTCTAGAAAAAATGAGTGAACTCGTTCTTCGAATGCATTAATTAAATTATATGAATATCAATTTATCATCTGTATTACATAAACAACATTAACAAAATCAAGTTGTACACAGAATAATCTACAGAATATTCACCAAATTAGGAGTCTATAAAGAAAATTTCTTATTATATAGAGAAAAACTTACTGCAAACTTTCACAATAAGACACATAGGAAAAACCAGTGGTCTTCCCGTGAGACTCTAAATCAATTTCCAGATCTCTAAAATCACCCTGCTTGAGTATCTGTCGGCTGTGAAAATGTAAAAAACAAAAACCCCAGCATAATCTAAATTCCTGTAGCAGATTTTCACAGTCGGTGCAGGATGCTCCATGAAAAACTGACCTATACCTGTCATGAGAAAAGTCTTCAGCAGATGCAGCGTAGCAATATGAAGGTTGACAGGAACCTGTAGATGCTGCGGCGCTGAACATCAGTGCTCAGAAGTTTCCTGGTGGGACTGGTAAGCCTGCAGTGTTTATAGAGGACTGCTGTGAACATTACAGTGAAAGAGGACCCCACAGAAGATATTTCACAACCCAAAATAGGGTTTAAATAATTCACTGAGAGCTGCTGTATTAAATTGTTGTGGCTAGAGGTGATAAATAATTTGGTTTTAGAAATATAAAATGTTTCAGAACATCACTGCGTGAAGGGGGCCTCATTGTAAAATATCACTAAACTTATTATTTGAAAGGCATCTTGTATATCAAAGTTGACTTCAGTTAGATCATATTTCTTTTATAAGAACTTCAGTGAGGTGCAAATACACAAGTCTTCTGTCTAGCACAATCTGCTATGATTTATAGTTATTTAGTTTGTTAGGCTTATTTTTGCACTATGCAGCAAAGCCTCTTACATGAGTTTTCCTTGGTATTAATATGAAATCTTATACAAAAAGGAGATGACAGCTTTTGGGGGTTTTGCCGCTTTTGTTTTATGTCATAAACTATGGTAAAGTAGTTCTCAATTCCCTAGGAAAACCTCTGAGAGTCATTAGATCATTAATAACTAAATTCTGGTGTAAGTCTATCTTTCTGCAGCTGTGTAAAATGAAAGAAGAAAACACTCCAAAATGAAGGTCTGATGATGCCATAATTCAGACTCTTAGAATGTACTTGTTTACCATTCATTCTCATGCCTATCTTTCAACGGTCTTCTGTGAATTTATAAACACTCTTATTCATTTAACGTGGCTCTAATCATGTTTTTAAATTTAAAAGTCAACACATTTTTGCAAATTATTACCATCTTAATAAAAATTAATTCACCCAGTGTAAGAATCCTTCGATCATAACCCCTGCTGTGCATGACAAACGGCTCAAATGTTTCTAGGACAAACACTCCAGAAAATTACATATTTCCTCAAGCAAACAAAAGGAAACACAGACACTGTATTTTGAGGTAATCAAATGAATACATATTTTGCTGCTTTTACATAATTAAACAAATTCCATCCTGAAGTGTCATGAGATTTATCTACGCATATATTGAGAACTGATATTACCAGTATTAAAGCAGGAATTATTTTATTTTTGTATCTCAATACAAAATATTGAACAAACCCCACAATTAATATAAACAAAGGGATCATATGCCATTTCATTTTTTCCCCTAATGTCAGACTTGGATCTCCTAAAACCAACTGACATGGGGATCTGAATTTCATTATATAAACTACCTAGTTTTTAGATAATCTCTCATCAAGCCAGTATCCTTCTTTCTTCTAATTTTTTTCTTTCTCTGGAATAAATAGCTCAGATTATATTCTCCACTATAATTCCCAAATTCATTAAGCTAACCTAAAAAGAATGCTTAAGGTTTCTCAAAAGAAAAGACAACAGAAAGTCACTTCCAGAAAACCAGCAACTAGAATAATATAATTATTTTTTATTATTCAATTACATGTTGATGCCAGAAATAGAAATTACTTTTGTTTTCTACATTGACACACAAAAATTTATCATAAGCCCCTCCCATTCTTCCGACAAGCAAAGTAGGATCAATAAGAAATTATTTGTGATGGGGTGGGCAGTAGTAAAACCAACGGTGTTGCTGATTAGTCATCGAATATATCCTGATGTCAGCGTTTTTCCAAATGAGAATTTATAAAGTGTAATGAAAAAATCCTCCTGAATTCAGGGAGGACCCCATGTTCTTCTATCCCAGGTGACCTGATTTTTCATTACAGCCCAGGTACCATATGATGGTGACTTCATTTCCAAGCATCCCTAAAGGGGCAGCAGCAATTCAAAACAGAAATACTTGCGATTTCAGGCATTTGGATTTAATAATTTATTTAATTTTCATTTTCTTTACAAAACATTCAGCCTAAAAATATCTTTGTCCACTATTTACCTCTTAAGTTGGCTCGGTGTTTTGGTATATGAAAACTTCTGGTTAGCTTGCTGTGGAATGCTATTGGTGCGAAGATTTTATGTGTTTATGGGAAGCCTGAATATTCACAGTTCTGGGTCAGTCATTTCCAGATTCGCAGATTGTGACAAAGCACATATTTACAATTGTTTTCCTCTATGCATCTGTCGCTGGTCCTTGTTGCAATAGTATGTTAGGCAAAGCAGTAAGAGCCATAATGGGCTGTTCCTATATTTCAAGTTGCTAAAGCAAATCTTTTGCATAGGTGGCAAGTGGTGCCTTTGATGGCAGTTTACGTTCTGCCTCATTAAAAAGCAATAAGTAGCTCAAATATAGAAGAAAACTATGAGGAATTCAATAAATCTCCTTATATCCCCATTTATCTTCTTTTGTTGGCTAAGAATGGATTCAGGATTGTAGTCTTGTTTCAAAATATTTAAGAATCAAAGGAGAAAATTCCTTTCCTCAGCCTAAGAGCTGTGCTAAAGCTAAGCATTTATTAGATGATAGATGCTTATTATAATCACTTTCTAATGACGTGTTCAGCAATTAAAATCAATCATGATGTTTAATTCCTCTCAATTGGGATACTTTAGACACGTGTTACATACGAAACTGTTCCTTTCAAACTTGATTAGCTGTTTTTAATAATCTCCCTTACTCTTGCATCCTTCAACACAAATAATTTTACTATTTTCTTCTCTCACATCTATTTTTATTGCAGTGGAATCACTGGGCTCAAGATGTACAGTACAGATTCTGCTCCCCTCTGTGGACTTCTAATCCATCTCTCCTCACATTCTAGCCAGGCATTCTGGACTACCTAAACTGCATGAATGTCAGTTAAACCACTTTACCTTCATGAATGAGAAGAATCTCAGTTTATTTGCACAATTCCCATTCTTTTAGCTTTAATGTTAAGATGCCAGTGAAATTCTGAACTGTTGCATGCAATTCTTCTTGTATGCGTCGGTAGTTGTCCTTATTAATTTATCAATTGCAATTCCTCTTTGTCCATTGAACCCAATGAATCCTATAACACTAAATTCCAAGCACTTTCTCTCTGGTACTGTTATGCCTTTAAAACTGAAGTTTGAATTTCATGCCCAGCCACTGTAGTCACACAATGGGGTAAAATAGTTGCAGGGCTGAAGAGTCCTCTGAGATGTCGTCTCCCTCCTCCTGCGGTGATATGGACCTTGCGAGAGTAGTCTTGCTCCTGTAAGTCCTGCCCGCTACCAGTCTTGTCTGACATGAACACAGGAATTTGGGGATTCTGGTCTCAGTTTTGATAAAAGCACAAGCCTACACCATGTGACAGGCTAGGCTCAGAACAATTTCTAGTTTCAGAATCAAGGGACGTATTGCCATGACATTCCGATTTAAAAAAAAAAAAGAAAAAAAAGAAAAAAAAAAGGCTTAAACCAAAAAGGAAACAGTTGAAGCATATGAAATGTAAACTGTTAAGTAAGCTTTCATTTCGATAATACCCTCTTTTTCTTTTTCTGACCTTTTCCCATCCAGGCCTGATAATCTCTTAGATGGTATTACAGATGGCAAAGGCTATAAGATTTATCTGAGATATGATATTACAGCTGCTAAAATCTTGAACTAGTTCCTTTAGAAAAATGCACAGAAAAGGAGAAAAAAGTACTGCAAAGATTTTTTTAAAACATATCTATCTTCTGTCTCCAGGTCTTATTGCTACTTGCAGTTTGAAACACAGATACAGCAAACAGTCTGAGCAATCTCTTCAGGTTGTGATACACTCACACCAGCATCGTGGAGCTTATGATATTGCTTTCCCGTGTCAGGCCCAAAATGCAGTCGTCACCAGCTATGGCACATGATTTTCAAATAGAAGGTAAAACCAGACAGAAGTAAGGAAGACTCCCAAAACAGATAAAATATATTTAACTAATTTGAACAACACAGACTTGCCCTCCCCTGTGCCAGGAACATTGCACAGATGAATTCACCAGTATCTTTATTTATTACTATACTGGGGGGGACAGGGGGACAGGAAGAAAAAATAAAAAGAGAGTGAGAGTACAGGTTCAGGTGTTCCTCAGTATTTACAGAGAAATGTGATGATACCTGCTCAGGTCACTCTTGCTTCTAAAATGTCACAGTACCCTGGGATCATGGCAACAGAAGTTGAGCAACACAGGATTTAGATAATCCTAGATTCAGAATCAGAGGGCTGGAGGAGATTTTAAGAGGTTATCCAATTTATCTTCATATCTCTAAGGAAAAATCGGCTTTTGCTGCATCATTTCTCAGTGCTTCGCCTTGCCTGTTCTTAAACATCCTCCTTCAGGCAGACGCTGGACCCCAAAACTACCTATTTTTGCCTGTTATTGTCCTTGCCACTAGAAAACTCTCCCTAATATTTAATCAGAATATGTTTTAAATGTTTACTATGTGTCCTAGCCATTATGGAAGCAGATAACAGATACTTTTCTTCCCCTTAGCATCAGCCTGTTTGCGCTTTGCATTTTCTCCTTACAGTTTTTCTTTTCCAGGTTAAACAAGTCTAATTATTTGACTCTTTCTTTTTTAACCTGAGTTTCCTAGGTTCTCAATTCATCTTATAATGCTTTTGGGAATACTCTTCAAGTATGCCACAGCTTTCCTGAAAATGCTAAAACTGGGCTCAGGCTGAGTTTCATTAAGTTCATTTTGAATTGCGTACCCTGGTTTTTGCATGTTATTAGTGCCTTCTAAGCTGGTTTGCCAGCACAGTGGTTAGGCTCGCTGCCTCCAGTCCACATTCCCAAAGCCTGACATCTTCATTTCCCTTCACAATATCCCTAAACACACTCACTTCTGATGCTGCTCATCACCCATTAGATCTCTTCGCTAGTTGATTGATTCATTGATGCATTTCAAATGCCAATTCCCAGCACAATCTGTGGGGCACATCAGGAACCTTTCTTGCTCAAACACAACCTCCTTGTTTCTGAATTTGCAGAATTTGTTTGTTTGAGTGTGTTTCTGAGACTGAGTTTGACATTCCATAACCAAAAGAAATCTCCAGGCACCGCACACCCAATGTGCCTTACTTTCATAGCAGGCACACAGACATGCTTAAGCACAAAAAGAAAAGAGTGCTCATTTTTCCATAGATTAACAGTTCTGTAATAATAATAATAGTAAAAAATCCCTGATCTCAGTCAAAGCACAGGAAAGACTTTTTTTTTCCCCTTCAGTTACAAAAGAACAAGTATAAACAAATGAAATTGAACAGAGGACGTTTTGACTGAGTGACAAGGCAAAATGAAGGGGAGGAAGAGGACAGATGTGAGCACCTTCATACAGCTACTGAAGCAGGAGAATATGTACCACAATATATTTAGTGTACTAGTAGAGGTATTGAGATGTAGGAACTAATCTGCAGGTCTCAGCTCCAGTGGATCACCTAGAGCAACTCAGAGTATTCTGATCTTATGATTTTAATCAGCAATCTGTACGTCTAAATATTATCTGCATGTCAGCTCTCTCAGGAAGCTAACATTATAGTTTTCATACCAAAAATATAAATATATAAAAATATATATATAAAAATATATATGAAACCAAAATATTTTAGTAAGGAAATGCATAAGTTAAACTAATATCAAAGTTGTCTTACTTTTAAGATATAGCGCTTTTGTCACCAATTATACTATACACAAATAAATAAATTGCATTTATTAAGTATTTTTAGTCAAATTAAATTACTTTTAAAAGACACTATGGTCTAGAATAGAATGTTTCATTTCTGTATAAGGACTGAAGTGTTTTATCAATCAAAATCAAATAGTATAGTATACATATATCAAACTGGATCATTACAATTAGTGATGATGTGGCTGAAAGCCTCTGGGTGAGGATTAGGGGGGTGGAAAATAAAGATGTTGTAGTGGGTGTCTACTACCAATCGCCCAGCCAGGATGATAGCACTAATGAGTTGTTTTATAGGAAACTAGGAGAAATTTCTGGATTGGTAGCCCTTGTTCTTATGGGAGATTTCAACTGAGAATATCATACTGCTGAGACAAGCAGGTCTTGGAAACTCTTCATTTTTTTAGGAGATAACTTCTTGTCACAGGTACTCAGTGAGCCAACAAGGAAACACTGGAACAGGCTTCCTAGACAGGTGGTTGATGCCCCAAGCCTGTCAGTGTTTAAAAGGTATTTCGACAGTTCCCTTAACAACATGCTTTAACTTGGTCATCCCTGAATTGGTCAGGCAGTTGGAATAGATGATCATTGTAGGTCCCTTCCAATCCAAATTCTATTCTGTTCTACTCTATTCTATTCTATTCTATTCTATTCTATTCTATTCTATTCTATTGTCATATTATAGTATAAACATAGTAATAGTATAATAATGCAATATAATAATAACTAAATATAATAGTACCAGTTAATATAATAATATAGGTTTGAAAAGATATAACATATTAATAGTAAGACTATAAGCAGCCAAAAGCAATGATACAAGAACACTGTTCTTAGGAAATCTGTAATTACAAGATGCTAATTTCAATTTGCTACTGAAACATTTGGTAGGAGTAGTATAACTCATTTGGGGAAGGGCAGCAAAACAAAAGCCAGGAGGTGAGGTTGAGATTAAATCTGAAAGAAAGGAAATGTCATCTTGAGAAGATCACTGAAACCTTAGGACAAAGATTTCCAATGAGACCATCAAGGGAGTCAACCTCTCATTGGGCCTTGGTGCTGCTATTGGTGCTGCCATTGGTGTTGCCACTGGACTACCCAAAAAGATAAAGAGAAGTAGGCCTGTAGCTGTTTGTTGAAAGGTTATCCATGAAGTTTCCTTAGGCATCATTAATCAATAAATTACAGCTCCTACCTAACCTTTTTAGAGATACCTGAAGGTGCAGGCCTTCACTGTTCCTTCTATTTGGTACCAGCTAACTCCCACTTTACTAACTCACCTCACAGCCTTTTGCCACCTTCCTTGATATGACCTTTGATACTACCTACTAATACATGCTGTACTAACATCATGCTCTTTATAAAAAAATTACAATGAACCTTTTTATATTTTGGTCTCTGTCATCATAAAGACTTTCTGCTCAGAGAAATACTTGTTTTGGTGATGACAGCAATAAAGCAAAAACATAGAGATCAGCTCTCTGAAAATCCTTCTGACATCCACAGATGCTAGTGTTTCGTAAGCTGTGAGATATATTGATTCCAGAGATACGCGTCCAGGAGAATAGCAGTTTATTATTATCTCTTCTTTGCCATTGCTGCTGAATGATGTCTCCCAAGACACTGCATACATAAAACTATACATGTGTTTCACCCTTAAAATGTTTTATCTTCGTGTCTTAACTTTTAGCTCTCTCCTGAGAAACCATACATATTAGGAGATTACTTCATTCTTCAGACCCAGGGAAGTTTTAAGCAAATAGCTTGAGTCTGTTATCACATACTCTGTATTAAAAGGAACATTTTATAAAGGTCAAGATTAAACAAAAATCCATATTCTCTTTCTCCAACTGTATTTTGTAAATGCCAGTCCAGCTTCTTTTGCAGTATATGTTTAGGTGCCGTAAATTTGAAGGAGAAATGTCTGACTAACAGTAGAATTCTCTTTTTCCTCAAAATAGAGATGCAGGAAGATTATTTTTTTTACTGTTCATGGGTGAAGCCTAAGAGAAGGAAACCCATATTGATTTGTTTTTTGATCTAACCTTGATGCATGCCTAGGGAAACAACGTACTCGACTAGAGTTGGAAGAGAAGTTAGAGAAACACGAAATACAAAAGAAAAGACAAAAGTGAGTGAGAAAGGTACCTTCTTACAACATCTTCTCCATTCCAACATGGGAGTCCATCGGCAGCTGCCAACTCATTACCACACAGCTGATCAGCCAGGCCGCCGTAAAATGCTCTGTAGAGCCGGAGGTGGCTGATAAATTCTCTGCACAGGGGAACACGGGAAATAATTGACAGTGTCAACCAATAACATTAAACAGTACTGCTGTTACACGTTTCTACAAGAAGATAAAGAATGTGCTTATTCTATTACTCTCCATAGGTTCCAATGATTTTCTAAATCAACTTGTCTATTTCCTGTTAGATAAGTTTGATTCTCTCAGATACACTTCAGTAGTTTGGAAAGCTGATACTCTCATTGGTCAAAGTAAGAAAAAAACCAACTTTACTCATGCTCTAGAACAGGAATTATTTTCCTCCAACCTGAAGTTTTCTTCCATAGTTGTGATACAGTTTTCAATGTTACACTTGTACAAATATACCAAAAAATGTTCCAAAAAAAAAAGCAGCATAGCAAATAAAAAAATAGGTGCATAAGAACAGGTCATCTGTTTCTCAAAAGTCCTATCAACTAGTCCCCTACATAGTGTTATAAATACTACAAGGAGCGTTTGTCAAAATTATGGAGCAACTCATGATTTAGTTAAGATGGGTTTAAGATGTAGGTGTTAAATATTTAGTGGATATTTAAATTACTGTCTGAAAAATGACATCCATTTTATCATGTGCTGTGTTGGTAGGGTATAAATTATGTATTGCTATTTTAAATAATTTTCAAGATGCCCAGAGCTAATGATAAGGTTTTGTACTTAAATCAAAACAAATGAATGACTTTTTACTATGTATGTTTTTAACTGGATTATGATATTCATGTTTATAAATTGCTTGCTTATGTATTGAAAATCTCTTCCTGGGAGACCCATTCCTGCTGTGAAAAATTAAAATATTTATTCATTCTAGTTTAGAACTTCACACTATACTGAGTTATCTATGACCCACAGGCACAAAGAAAGGCACCAGCAAATGCTGTACTCATTGCAGTGCAAACCAGCAAACTACAGGCAGTAGTTGTGAAAAAATGCCAGAAATATTCTATACATTTCCCTATATTTAGTCAACATAGGCCTAAAATGGCATAAAGAATTAAATTGTTAAGTATTATTCACTCCAAATTAAAACATAAAATATGAGTGATTATATACAGTCCGTCATTTAAAAAGCCACGTGTTGTTTCTCGTAATTGTAGGGCAAATATTTTACACAAACCACAGTGACTTAAATTCACTATGCCTATTAAATGTGATATGAGTTCCCTACTGAGTCTAACACTGCAGTTCTGAAAATCTCACGTAGGGTCAGTTTTAACTATGCATCACATAATTGCCTCTGCACAGTATACTTTAAATATATGATTCATCCACACTCTCCCAACCATGAATAGTCATATCTTGTGTTTCTCCATCCCCAAAATTGCATCCAGTATGCACAGTATGTTTACAATTTTCCTCCATTTCCCATTGAGTGGGATTGATTTTGATTTTGTCTATGCTTTGGGTTTATATTCTGGATGAAAACCAGCGTTTAGAGAGTCCTCTCATAGTAAACAGTTGGAATTTCTTCTCCTGCACAATCAGTCCATGTATAATAGAGAAATCGAAATAAATACAAACTGCATTCTAACGGAAAGGTCAGTTATTCAGTTTATTAGTAAATACATCCTGAGGCAAAGATAAAGTTAATACAGAAGTAATAACTGATTTCAGCCACTGTTGATGTCTGACCAAAGTAGTTAGAAAGGCAGATGGTAAGAATGTCAATTTTCACATCATCATCTTCTAGACCAGATAGCATGTAATTATAGGCAGCCGAGCACAAATGTGCAATTACAGTCAGTTGAAGCTGCAGATACTTCTTATCATTTATTCAGAAATTTTCATTTTCTTTACAATTTTATTCTCCTGGCTAAAAGCTGTCTGCAATTTTAAGTTTTGGAGGGACATATACTTTCAAGTTTGTCTGTTACTGTGGAAGGCTCTGCTTAGATTTTTTTAAATTCATCTGAAAATTTTTGGTGTCAATAGCACAGAGAAATTTCCTTTACTTCTTGTACCACATAGTACTAGAAAATACCATCTCAGGTCTGATGGTAAAAATAATTTAGGAGAAGTTCAGGCAGAGGCTGTCCAACATGCACTTTGAAATGTAAACTTTCATCTGGAGATGCATTTGAAAAATATTAGGAAATTAGGGGACTCTTAGGAGTCACTCTTTTTGTTCATTAGTTTTCCCTAAGATAACTGCCATCGATCAAGTCTACACAGTTTAGGAGAAACCTATTCTTTTCTGCTAAAGCCTGTGAAAGATGCTGAGAGCAACCTGCTGCCAGAAGTTCATGGGAGGTAAATAAAGTGGAGTTAGACTCGGAGAACAGCACTTCCTCAAAAGCAGGCTGCAAGCACTCGCTGAAGTCACTCTTCCATGTGAGGAATTGTTACAGTTGCCATGGGAATATAAAGTGAAATATAAAGTGATTGTGACTAATAAGCAAGGAGGTGATCCAGGAGGCAGCAAATGAAGACGATATCAACTATGAAGCTGTTAAACAGAAATCTATGTCAGTGGATCTCAAACTTCCCCCTGCCCCGCGCCGCCTTTTGGTGTAGCGCCTGTTGCACGCCATAAAATGTTTTCAGCATCTCAAGCAGGGGGAAGTCATGGGAAAACAACATTGCTTTGTGCTGTCCACTGCCTCTGATGTCCCTTAAGACTTTCTTTTGTGCAATCTCCCTGAGGTCAATCCAGACACCACTTATTTTGAAACATGGAACTGAATTAAGTGAGATTTTAGAACATGATTTCATGTTTGCAGAGTGCTAGCAATAGGAAAACATCAAGAACTTGCTTAGCTACACAAAAGAGAGAAAATGTGCCTGTATAATGGGTGTTGCCTGATGAATTTCTGTGCTGGCTAAAGCAAACTTCTGGTTTGCATCTCTTTCCCTTCCCACAATGTTCTCTAAATCCTGTATCTGGTGGTTTTTTCTCCACTACTTGGAACCTTGCACTAACTAGAATGGTCTGCCTTTGAAGCTCAGAGGCACCTTTTCTTCTCCAGACCTCAGGAGTGAGCAACTATTCCCTGCAATTCTCTCACTTCAGTTTCCTTCTGCACTGCAAATTGAAATAAAAGGAAAAAGAGGACAAAGAATACCTCTCTGTATTTTAGCAAACACTGTGATAGAAATGGAACTTCTGGTTTTAACTTTATATTTCATTTGCATAACCCTTAGTCTCAAATGTAATACTATCTTTACTCTTTACACTGCAACTACTTCTTACAGTCACTAAAGACTTGATTCATTTGTCCAAGGACAGCTTGGCCTTTGAGATGCCCTCAGCTGTCTAAGATACCTGCAGAAGGCTGGAATATACGATATAATTTACAGGACACCTGCATCCTTCTTGGCAGCAGAAGATCAGTTGGGATACCCAGCTTAAAGACCTAGCTCATATGCAGTTAGGCAAATATTACCCCGTAATGCTCAGACAGGGATAAATCAAACCTCTAAACCTTTGGAGTCACCTGAATTCACTATATACTAGCAAAGACTCAGAGAAAAAAAAAAATCAGCTGGACTTGCTTGAACAAGGATTTCAAGATTTAGCCCCAAATGCTTAGTCGTCTCATTTTTCACAGTAGAAAGGTATGTAAGAACAGTCATTCATTTTTTTCTGTCTGATCAATTTATACAAATAGTCTTCTGACTTCTTGACAGATTTAATAATGCCTGCTGATGTGCAAGTTAAATGTAATTTGAAAATTTACACATAAAGATAGAGCTAACATTCATATTTTCTCAGTGTTACCCACTCTTTTAAATACTTTAAACCACACAAATGACTCTGGTCATGTGTCCATTATTTCAGAAAACAAAATCTAGTCATGAAACTACTCTTTCCAAAATGTACCAGAGCAGACTGTGTTGCTGAAATGCTTCATTCTTTGCAGTCTTTTTTCATTCTCTAGTAATGCATGCCATGGCATTGAATATAATCTATTCTGTTGTAAAATTAATGGCTTACTTTATTCTTTCTTTCTGGCTGTAAAACTAATGTCTTACTTTCTTCTGTTGGTGAGGGTTTCTTCACTGTCTCTTGAGAACATCTTCAGTCCCTGATTATCTTTGTTCTGATCAAAGGAGCAACCTAGAGACTGCGTAGGCTTCCTTACAGGAGGACCACATACCTTGTTCACCTAAAAGGTAAAAAACCACAAGAAAAAGGAAAGAACACATGTAAACAAAAATTATTATGTATCTCTCAATTCAGTTTAAGTCCTTTTTTAATAAGAAAGAGAGTTCTGTGGAGATAAAGCTAAGAAAAATACCGTTAATTATCATACTTCCCAACACTATATGCATAATGACTGCAGTAAACACATAAGTAGTCATTTCACAGTAGAAAAAACCCAAACAAAATCACTCCTTTTGAAGGAATACCAGGTGTATAATCAAGTCACCACATGTATTTTATTGGTTGTGTCTTTTTTTTTTCCTGTAAGGCAAGTGTATTGCTATGCAGACAGTAACAGCTACCTCAGAGAACATGATGTGTTGTGAACAGTGGCATATTACCATTTTTTCTGTATTACACCCCAATCACATTTTTAATATGCATTGAACTTTGTGATTTCTTTCAGGGTTGATGAATTATTATGGCATGTTCAGCACAGTTACCCAGAGCATATAGTGAACAGTTAGCATGGTGGAAACTTGCATTACAACTTTGCAAGATGTAAATTTAATGATCCAAGATGTAAGTTTAATGATTCGGACCATAGATGTTGAAAATGCCAAGGGATTTTATATTTCTGGCTTTCTGATCTAGATGTCAATAGATACAAGTTCACGTGAACTCCCATTTTCCTCTTTGTGAAATGTGATACCGAGCATTTTGTACAATGGAGGATATCAATTGATGTTCATAGCTCATTATTCTTCCTAGTCAGTGAATAAAAATAATTAGGGCCATACATATCTATTAAATAAGAGATACTTCCTGCTGGGGATCACATGAGACACGATATTAAGCAGACTGAACAGCACATATCTTGTGTAAGCTAGCACAGATGCCCTACTGAAAAACTAATACCGTATGTAAAACTTGGTTTTAATAGGTAGTCAACCTTTTTAAATGAAAAAGGGAGAGATGAGATCGCTGTTGGCTCTAAGACAGGGATCCAATTTTTGAAGCAGAAATTTATTCAAAATGCTACCATAAGAAATAGGAAAGAGTGCATATGTTATACAGCAAGGATTACTGTTTCCTGTTGTATTTTATAACCCCAAATGTAAGAGCAGAGAAAGCAAATAAATGTCATGTTTCAAGTTACCATGACACACATTAAAAAAAAAAAGTGCAGGTCTTAGGGACCACCTTTCCAGCTAAGAACTGCTGTAGTGTTAGTTAAGAAATACATTTAAAATTTAAAATAAAATGAACGTATCTAATTTTGATGAGTGGGTTTGTTGTTATGCATGGTGTAAGTGGTGATAATGAAAGACTCATTGAATGTACTTGCTTAGGCCAGTCAAAAAAGAAAGAATCAGCATTATTACTATATATGAATACGCATTCACCTTATGAATTGAAAGTGAGGGTAAAGCTGAAAGTGAATAGTCCTTTTTGGGTGCAATTCACATGTCTTAATTTAGGTATCCAAGTTATAGTCTGAATCCCCTTCAAATGAGGTGCATGAATTTACCTACAAGATAATTGCCCCTGGACATATGGCCGATGTCCTTTAAGGGACTTAATGGGATACACTTTAAACATCACTTGAAGTAGTCACCTCACTATTTCTTATCAGAGGCAGTCTCCCCTTGGAGAGCATGTTATGACATTTATTCTTGTCCTCAAATTCAGTTTAAAATCTCCCTCGCACTTTTCCCACTATTTCCCCCATTAGCTCTTCTTCAGAGCACACTATCCCATGCTCTTCACCAGATTAACTGGACTCCCATTTCCCCCCCTGTAAGTCCCTACCCTCTTTCTAAGCTTCACCCACCCTTGTGTGGGTCCGTCCCTTCAGTGCTGCATTTCGCCAGCCTCTGCAGCATTCCATCCCACCAGCCGCTCTACACCAATATAATGTATATCTATCTACCAGAGACAAAAAATGCTCTTTTCCTTTTACTTGTCTCAATTTGTTCATATTCTCTTATGCTCACTGATGGGACACAGGCAGCATTATGCTTATGATCAGCTTTTAGGACAAAGCAACTGATGGTTTGGGTTACCTCAGTTCCAGCTTGCCATACACTCTTCAACAAGTCTTTGTCTTATCAAGAATAAAAATAAGGGTTTAACAGACAGCAAGAGTCAGATCCAGATATCTAGGAAGAAGGCTCTGTCTCATGACAGGCATGGGTTATGTGTGTAGGTTGTTGTAGGTCTTAGGTGCCTTGCATATCTGAAACAGGCACCTTAGCTGTCCAGGCACTCTCAGAGACTGACTGCAGGGTGGGAGCCTGTGAGGAGAGGAGAAACATGGTGGAGAAACACGGTCACCGGCTAATACAGACCCTAAGCAGACGAGTACCAGTCCTTTGGGTCAGGGGGAAAAAAAAAGAAAGAAATTTATTTATTTATTTATTTATTTTAGTTATAGTAAACTGAAAAAAACATGCATTCAGCTCCAGGAGGAAGGCAGGAGAATCCACAGCCATCTGTATTTCTTGAACTTACAATAAAATCACATTACATTTTACTCTGACTAAAACGATCAAATGAAGAAAATCAATAATGTTTACAGTCATAGTGGTTTGGAATATGGATGATATTTGTTTTAGATGTCTTATACAGTTGCTTCAAAGTACTGTTTAACGGCCTTTCTCTCTGTTTTATTCTCTTTGAGTGAATATCTCAAGAAGTGCATTGTGCAATACCAGGAAATTTGCATTGAGTGATACATTTAAAAAGAAACCTTAGTTTTGATTACAAAATCTTTCTTAAAAAATTAATCTTGGGTAAACTTCACATATATATAAATACCACAAAAACGCGGTCATTATCTGAAATGTCTTTTAAGGAACGGATTACTTTTTTTTCCAAAAGCCATTTTTGGAAAATTCTGAAAAGAGCCTTAGTTAAATGAGAAAAAACGTTTGTACAGCACCAGGTGCACCTCTGCCATTCCCAGAAAGAAGTGCCTGACAGTAATCATACTGCTGAGAACACAGTTCTGTTGATGACAGCAACAGCTCTCACAGCTGAAAGTTTGCTCCCCAGTCTTTAGCAAAGTCATTTACTTCTTCAGATATAGTTTCTGCAGGATGAGCTACTTCAGCACGTACAATGGTATTGTCATCACCTCTCTTACCTTTCTCACATCTCTGATATTTAAGTCCCTTGCACCACTGGCTGACCGTCTGGCTTTGTGTGGTGTTAGTTCTTCTTTTTGTGTTTGGTATATCGCACCTGTATCAGTCACCCAACTGAACACAATCTGTCTTTTTTTTTTTCAACTGTTCACCAGCGGCTGTCACTTTAATGTCACGTTTAAACCATCAACTGTATATGCATGCCAAAGGGTACGTTTGCCTCCCTCTCTGGCCCAGTCTTCATTGTGACCCGGTTTCTTCAGTAAACTTGTGCACATGAAAAGGTCATACACTCTTATTTTGCCTTCAGGTGCCTGTTCTGCCTGGGAGCCAAATAACTTAGAACTAAAATATCAGAATCTCATTTCCCAATACACGGCTGATGATAGTCTGAAAAATAGATAAATACACTTTCCGTGATAATGTCTGCTTCTTTTTGACGCATTCTTTAGGTCTCCAGGAATGAGCACACGGTATCAGTGTAATGCCACTTAGTTGTATTTCCCGTGTTTTCTGAGGGACTACAACTATATCCATTAGCCACGTTGTTGCTTAATTATTAGTCTTTGGGCTGCAAAATTAACCTTCCAAGTAAAAATTCATTCAGTGCTATTACCATCAGTCTTGAGAGACACAGGGTGGAATCATAACTTTGAGAGAAGGGGAACGGCCTCACTAGACTAAAGATCTAACAAATGAGCATTTTGCAGCAATATCTGATCAGAAGGTATTCTTACTGTCTGTCGGTTTCACTGAAAGGGTATTCCCACTGAATGCTTCCACAAACTGAGTATTTTTCTTGGCTTCAAACACAAAATCCTAAAAGAGAGTATAAAATGATTCTCAAAGGGAACCGAAAATACCCTGAGAAAAGTGAGACCAAAAAATCACCAAAAATATTATTCAGCAGAGAATTACATATCTCACTGAATTTCAGGAAGAATTAAAGACTGCTATAAATTTCAAAACCAGAAAAGACCCAGCAACTTACTAGGGATTTTTTGTCTTTTTTTTTTCTTTTGGTCAAATGTTCTTAAATAGTGCACAATATTTAAGAGCATAAAAAGAAACCTTAGAAAATGATAAAACTCTTGATTTTCACAGTTCAGACAGAAGTATTGTCATTATACTCAGCATGCTGTTATTATGCACAATTTGTATGCCACAGTATGATGACTGGGTTAATTAAAAGCTCTTGTAATAACCATGCAGTTAAATTGCAATTAGTGCCACACATGAACTTTATGGCAATTTGATTTTGCTCAGTGCAATTCCGCAAAATGTCTACTTATGGTTACTTACAGTTTGGAAAACCAGTGCATCATAAAACTTTACATTTACACAGGACTGGACAACGATGGGAGCATCATTTCAACAATGGTGGGATACTGTCCTCTAAGTTGACATGCTAAATAGAAGAAATCAGCCACTTTCTTTCTTTGGTTTGTTGTCGGTTTTTTTTGTTGTTGGTTGTTTTTTTTTTCCCCACTATAGAAATGGTTCTTTCTGGCCTCCGCATTTCTACTGAAATAGTTTTACATCAAATGACTGAAGCAAACTGAATGCCCAGTCCTGTGGTGCACTTTCGAACTAGATATGCCAAGTCTCGGTGATTAACTATGCCATAATCTTTAAATGCTGCCACTCTGCCAGGAATCCTGAGATTCTCTGCTCCACTTTGGTTCACAGGCTGTTGTGAGATATGCCGAAAAGATGATCATCATCTAGTCTTGCAGTGTGTCTGTAGTCTATTCACTAGTTCTTACTGATGTGCATAGAGTAACAGGGAAGAAAACACTTCTCTGGATACAAGACCTCTTGTGCTTAGACTCAGCTCTAGCTGAGAACCAGAATTAGGAGTATGAAAATTGCTCTTTCTTTTATGTTTAACTGTTTCATGCTTCTTTTGGTAAGTTTAGCAAGTTTTTGATACATATATATCCAGGATTTCCTCTAAATGGGGTATGTGTCAAGTATTCACTAGTTTATAACACAGTCTCTCAAACCTGTAAGCCATCAGCTGTAGTCCATATAGGCATTTAAAATTGCTTTTATTTAATGCATGCTTCAGTTAGTGATTAGTCTGGTGGCTTTTTGTTCTAGCTATCAGATCACAAATTTGTCACCATCCCTTACAATTAAATCCTCTCAAACACTCATGAGCAAATGGACAGCCGAAGTCTAATAACTCTAAAACAAAGATAGAATTAGGTGGCAGGGACGGACTGGTTGAAAATACATTTGTTACAAAAAATATTGTGGTTAAGTGAATTTTGTTTTATTTTCTAGGAATACACAAGCAAATACTTTCTTCAAGAAACAGATTCTCAATGAATCACAAGCTTTTCCAGCAAGAGATTACTAACTACCCAAAATATTCATCCAGAAAAACAGTGCATTAAATGTTTATGAAGTTTCCTCGATTCAGATTTAATCCTTGCAAGTAGATGTGTAATGCTTCCAGGTAGATGCCTGTGTCTCAGAGGAGAAAATGAAGACCGATACAGCATACTCTTTTTTCCACCTCATTGTGCCAGCCAGCCTCTGTGAGCAGCACAGGAGAGGGTGGCTTCCCCATCACCAGGCAACACAGGAGTTTGGCACTTTCTGATCATAGAAGCAGGTGAAAATGAAGATTTCTCAAAGTAAGATCAGTTTCTCTTTTTAACTTGAAATAATTTCCAGCTGAGCTCCTGCTGCAGGAGCCAATATATCCACACGCTTGGTGCGAGTTTCAGTGGTTTGTCTTCTTCTAGTTAAACCACAAGAGGGGGCACCAGCATTTCAGTATTTCCAAGCACTTGAGGAGGGTTTTATCGTTTGCTGCTTATAAAAGTTGCTTATTTAATATTAAACGTCTGTTGCAAAGAAAAATGTATTTTGATATGTGAGAGCCTGCATATGTGTGTGAAAGACTAAAGTATTCCCTACGGAGACAAAATTCTAGTTCTTGAAAACAACGAGAGCAAGCATTTGGTACAACGGGCCGTTTTTCCTCCAGAACAGGAAAAAGACATTAATGTGACTGTCTTAGGAAAGAGCGATGGAGTACCACCAGTGTTTACAACACAGGAAAATCATACAGAAATTGTGTATTATTTCCTTTGTTTCCTTCACAAATTTTGTTTTCTTCATCTGTGATGAGTTGTCTCTCTTTCTCCGCTGTAGACTCAGGACTTGGCAATGTGTCTTAGGCATCCAAAACTCAAAGCAAGCTCTAGAGTTACAGGGGCAACTTATAATTTTATAAATTTCATACATAAGTTTAATCATTTTACAAAACTTGCAAGAGAAGTCCAAGACAACCTGAAAGGGGAAAACATTGTGAACAAGAGACTAGAGAATTACAGAGTAAAGCTGATACTTAGAATAACGCTTACACAAATTAAAAACCCAATTTATAATCACCTACAAGACAAATCTTAAATGGACTTGCCAAATAATGATATTTTCAAAGAAATTTTATTCAAAATTGCAATTAAAAGCTCACGTGACACATGAAAAAGTGTAATCATAATTTTTCAAGTGAGATAGAGTTGGAAGTGGTTTCAAGCTCAAGAAATAACCAATCCAATTCAAAGCAACCTTATTAAATGTAATTGTTTGTTGCACACCCAACCAGATGGTATTGAGCAAAGATAAATGCAAACTGCAGATATACAAAATGCAGACCCACCAGAAAGGCAGTGGTAGCCTCATCAGAAAAAAAGAGAGGATTACATGTTGCAAAAAAAGGAAAATAATTTTCTGTGATATATAAATAAAAGTACAACTTGGAAATACTGAACTAATTATTCCACTCTGCTCGGCACTAGTGTGGCATCAGTGCCATTGCTGTACACCTTTGTGGGGAAATCTACAGTCAAGATGTAAGACCAAGGAAGACACGAAAATGCTAAGAGTTTGAAAACAATTTTTTTTTAATCAGCGATTTTTTTATACAATTTTGCAAAAGGCTGCTGTCCAAGCCGTTGCATTCTGGGAGCCAGAGTCCACAACTTTCATGTGACTGAGACTCGTATCCTCCTCTTACCACTCCATCCACCAAAACCAGTGCACCAGCCCAAGTTCTCGAGACTGTTCTCATATCTTGCATTTTTTAATTATCTTTGATTCTCCTCATAATTTTGCATGTTCTGATTGTAAAATAAAGTCTAATAGCCCATTAAATATGAGTTACTTAATATATTTTTAATTTGTGTCTTCTGCTCTTTAATTACTAAAACCTTAAATGGCTTTAATTCTGCTGCTCCTTTCATGAGGGACTAACACTCAGCAAGTCTGGCAGTAAAAATAGTTTCTCCTTCTGAATGGGGGTGGGAGGGAAGGAAATGATTTTTTTTTTTTTAATGGCTTAATGTCAGGGGAAATCCTAATGTTCTCAGCCAAGCTACCCTGCAGCCAGAGTACAGCACTGCCAGTTCAAACTCTTCAAAGGCAGTTCAACAAAACTGCTTCTTGTGAGAGGCTGCCAGCTCTCCCGATCCAAGTCTGCTTCAGTGGATGCCAAGGTGTTTCATTTATGCTCAGTGAAAACAGTCTGTGGTTCTCCTCTGAAAAGCAATTATATAAAACCGGCAGTAGCCCTTTCCAAAGATCAGCTGCCTGTGTGTAGTTAGGCTGATTTATCTATGCTCTCTAGTGGTTAAAATATACTTTATTGCTCCTCACTTCTGTGCGCCCTGCAAGTAGAGCTCTGACGTAGAGGGCTAACATTATGCCTTCGTGTCTGAATCAGGCAGAATTGTTCATTAAATCTAAGTACAAGTCTATCCAGGGTCACCTGTGTAAACCAAAAGAAATTCAGTAGGAATGTGACTGTCAATGAAAGCAGAAATGGGGCTCTATAACCTTTATCAGGCATGTTTCTCACTTACAAAAAAAAAATATTACAATTTACAATACATAAAGAATTTGTAGAAGCAAAACATGCTGGTTGCACCAGCATAGCTGCACGACGTGTTTACGCTTTGTGGCAGGCTGCAATTTGTGTTCCAAAATTGTGAAGAGGAGAGCAGTTTTGCAAGCAAGATCTGCCACAGAAGTACGCAGGTCAATACAATCATGCACACTTACAGTAACAGTCTTAACGTATGATTTCATTTAGCATAAGACACTGTCATCAACTATTTAGATACTTGGGGGGGTCACCTTTTCATGATAATAAAGAATCAAAAACCATCTGAAAAAGAAATGAGGGAAAAAAACTACTATCTAGTTAGTCAGCACTTCGGACAACCTAGGTGTTTCTCCCTCATCTTAAACTACATCTTATAAGAATAGTGGGTTTGCTTCCTGTATCTGTACATTAAGTGTTTTGGTGTCTCCTCACCCTCTTATTTGAACCTGGACAAACCAGTTTTCTTTGAAGATTTTTTGTGATGTATAAGACAGTCACTTATTCGTACATGTTCATATCATTTCAGGGACGAAAACAGTCCGGAAAACTCATTTGCTTCAAAATCTCTGGATCTGCCCTCACAAAGTTTTTCTCTTCCAGGACAAAGGGCTGGTAGTCATTTAAGGACCAACTGAGACACCAGAAGTCTGCTCAGCTCAGTAGCTCTCTTTGTGAACAATTATTCTGTTTCACAATGAAAAAGGAAGAGCAGAGAAAAAAGAAAACACATACGCAGCCTACAGAAAGGATTCTCAGTTGACTTCCTTTACACTTGTTCACGTCTATAACTTGGCTCCAGGCAAGCAGTGAAAAGCCTCCTTTCTTCTCTTTCTGCAAATACGAAGAACCAGACTGCAGCATTTTCAGCCTCTTGGAGCATCTTCCTTACCTTCAGTTCAGCTCCTCAGTGGACACATGCAGACAAGCTTGCCATGGTGCCAAAGCAAAGTTAGACATCTAGCATATCACCTAAAACTAGAACATGATGGCAGTCCAGACTGTTTACCCCACATTTTTCAGACCTTTGAGTCAATGGAAAGCGGAAGGCCATTTTGGTTCTGTGCATTTTGCCCAAATTTTGCCTAATCTTCTGTTAAAAAAGAAAAAAAAAAAGAAAAAAGATCCTATGCTTTCCTGACAAAACAGATCTCAATCTTAACAAAAGATTCAAGTAATTTCAAATTGTGAAGTGGATTTGCTCAAACACATTAAATAGGAATGCATAATGCATGCCATGATATGTTCCTACACTATTTACTTGGCAGCCTATATTGAACATACCTTATGCAAACCTGCACTACTCAGCATTGCTTGCCAAAGCCGTGTGTGTGTGAGTGTGTTGGTAAGTGCAGTGGATTGACCTTAGCTGTCTGCCAGACACCCACCCAGCCACTCTCTCACTCTTCCTCCTCAACAGGACAACAAGAAAATACGATGAAAAAGCTCGGGAGTCAACATAAAGACAGGGAGATCACTCAACAATTACTGTCATGGGCAAAACAGCCTCAACTTGGGGAAGATGAATTTAATTTATTGCCAAATAAAATTAGGTTAGGATGGTGAGAAACAAAGGTAAAACTAAAAAAACCTTCCCCCTAGCCCCCTCCCTTCATTCTAGGCTCCACTTCACTCCTTCATTCCCAACTCCTCTGCCTCCCCTCAGCCCCCAAGTGCTGCAGGGGGAGGGGGAACGGGGGTTGTGGTCAGTCCATCACACTTTGTCTCTGCCGCTCCTTCATCCTCACACTTTTCCTCTGCTCCAGCACGGGGTTCTCCATGGGCTGCAGTGCAGATATCTGCTCCACCATGGTCTACAGCATGGGCTGCAGAGGCACAACCTGCTTCACCATGGTCTTCTGCACGGGCTGAATGGGTGATATCTGCTCCGGCACCTGGAACACCTCCTCCCCATCCTCTTTCTTTGGCCTTGGTGTCTGCGGGGCTGTTTCTCTCACTTTTTTTTCCTCACTCCTCACTGCCATACATCATTTTGGAGCTTTCTTAAATATGTTTTCCCTGAGGCACCACCATCTTGGCTGCGGGGCTCAGCCGTGCCCTGCGGTGGGTCGGTCAGAGACGGCTGGAACAGGCTGTGTCTGGCTCAGGGTAGTCCCGGCCTCTCCTCACAGAGGCCACCCAGCAGCCACCCACTGCCAGCGCCTGGGCATCGGCCCCCCGTACAACAAATAACTCCACTGTAGGAGTTGCTGGGCAGGAAACTGGGCAATTTGGCAAATGAATTGAAAAAAAAAGCACTTTTCAGAAAAGTGTGAGACCTGAACTTGACACCGTATTTGATCCTCTTCACTCCAAAGGTGAGAAATATGTCCTCTCTCATTTCCATAAATGAAAGGAAAATGGTCAAAAGAAGAGGAATTGGAAATGATGTATCTTGAACCAGGTACCAAAAGCTGTACCACCATATACTCACACATTGAGAAGCTGAAGAATGTAGCAGTTGACTGTATTTAGATAGACACAGTTTCATGGCTTCATGTTCTGCTATTATATTTAAGAGTACTACATCCAGCTTTGGAGTACTTAGCACAAGGACATGGACCTGTTGGAATGGGTCCAGAGGAGGGCCACGAAGATGATGAGAGGGCTGGAGCACCTCTCCTACAAAGACAGGCTGAGAGAGTTGTGACTGTTCAGCCTGGAGAAGAGAAGGCTCCGGGGAGACCTTATAGCGGCCTTCCAGTGTCTGAAGGGGACCTACAACAAAGCTGGAGAGGGACTTTTTACAACGGCATGCAGTGATAGGAAGAGGGGTGATTGCTTCAAACTGGAAGAGCGTATATTTAGATTAGATATCAGGAAGAAATTTTTCACTTTGAGGGTGGTGAGGCACTGGAACAGGTTGCCCAGGGAAGTTGTTGAGGCCCCATCCCTGGAAGTGTTCAAGGCCAGGCTGGATGGGGCTTTGAGCAGCCTGGTCTAGTGGGAGGTGTCCCTGCCCATGGCAGGGGGTTGTAACTAGATGACCTTCAAGGTCCCTTCCAACTCTAACCATTCTACGATTCTTGACAGAAACGAGTTCTTCCACTGTTTGCCGCACATCTGCCAGTGTATCATAAACCTTAAAATAAAGACACTAACAGTATATTAGCAAGTGTATGTCTAGCAGTGTGTATCAATTTTATTTTTTCTTTCCAGTTTGCACTTGAGAAGTAATGCCCTGGTAAATTAAAGGCGCAGATCATACCCTAACACACACTCTTCCAAAATGTGTGCATAACTATGGATGTATTATTGCCTCTGTTAATATTCTGTGTTTTGTTTGAAGCCCTTTTCCTACACACTTAAAGCAAGATCAATTGCACAGGAAAAGGACACCGATTTTGAGCAGAATTCTGCAGCACAGAGCTTACAACAGGGATTCTGACATACATGAGATGCTCCAGGATGTGTTTACCACTATTGTTATGTGAAATATTGTAGCAGAGATTTTGTTGGTATTTGGAAAACACCAATTTTAGTTATAAAATATGCAAAAACAGGATGGGTATTTATGGTGGTAATATATAGTGTGTGGTATAGACGACAAGACTACAGAAATAAGGGTGATACTTCAGACCTCAGTAAGTGCAAGCTAGTGAATACATAGCAAGGATGGATCACACAAGAAAAGATGGGAAGAGCTATCAAACCACTAGGTATGTTTAGGTAGGAAAAAAAGCCTACTATTTAATGAAAACAACTTTTCATTAGTTACAAACAAGCCATAAACACTTGCTTTGTTGATTTTCGTTTTGTTTTCAAAGTGCTCCACTCTCTTTTCTGATGAATGAAGCCCAGTTCAGCCTCGGAATAAAATCGTTTGATAGAAGCAAGGAGCTTTTCCACTTTGAAACAAGGGGGAAGTGAAATATAACACTAGAGAAATCTGAATTAGATGAAGGTCATGACTGCAGTACACTTACTCTATGCTACATTTACAAAAAAAAAGACTGATTTATAAAAACATGCCACACTTTATTACACAAGCACCACAGTTTTTCAGAGCTACAGCTGGATGCATGTCTTTGAATGGAGAGAAATGGAAGATGGTGGTGCTCAACTGTGTGTTAGGTTAGATATCAAACTTTCCTTTAAAACATAACGATATTAGAATACAGACATGTATATGATGAGGACTTGAAATCCAATTACTGTTTAGCAGTTTCCTCAAATCAGTTTCTATCGATCTTGTTAAGTAATTTAAATTCATCAATTTATTAAGTAATTTAAATTCAGCAAAATAACGATGGCAGAGACATATGCCAAAAGCTTCAGGAAGAACTCTACAATTTTATTCCAAAGTCTGCTTTGCTGAAAATTACGTATTTTGTTTTCTACTTTTGTTTTTAACAAGTATGAAAGAACTATACAGCATGTTGCTCACTTGGGGTCTGTCTTTTACAAATTGGTAATGAGAATGCACGATTGCTGAAAGTTAGAGTACTAGGTTGAGTCCAGTTAGACAGTTTGGTGATAAAAACAATATAATTAATTTTCCCATGACATCAAATTTAGGTTGTATCTGTGCAATCTCTAACACAAGGCTCATTTTCCCTCCACTGTTTATCGTCAATACGTCCATTTCTGTCAAGAACAAAAGTGCATATAGTTGATATATAGCTTTGCAACCAGCTGCTTCAAGAACCTCTGGGCTATCGCTCTGTTGGCCTCAATTTTTATCATCCTGTCCTGAGGAATTTCATCCAGGCTTTGAAATTGTATAAGGAGCAATTCATTCACTTTTGCTTTGACCAAATATCTGTGAAGTAGACGTGTACTGTTTTGTGCAATTTTACCAGCATACAGTGGTAGTGAATACCTTGCATGACAATGTTCATCAGCAATGAGATGAAGTCAGTGCCCACATCCTACCCTAGAAGAAGACAATCATGAACATAATAGGTTTCTGCCTTGTCCATGATGCCCATATGTGGGTCTTATCCCACCACAGCTACTGATTCAAAGATGTTTGGCTCCTCAGTAAGAATATTCCACTGATGCACCCACTTCTAAGTCATTTCACAGAATCACAGAATAGTTTATGTTGGGACATGCAGCCCTCTTCCCCAAGCCTGTATCACTGCAAGGGGTTACTGTGACCCAAGTGTAGGACCCAGCACTCGGCCTTGTTGAACCTCATACCATTGGCCTTGGCCCATCAATCCAGCCTGTCCAGATCCTTCTGTAGAGCTTTCCTACCCTCAAGCAGATTGACACTCCCACCCAACTTGGTGTCACCTGCAAACTTAATGAGGGTGCACTCCATCCCCTTGCCAGGATTGTTAATAAAGGTATTAAAGAGAACAGGCCCCAATACTGAGCACTGGGGAATACCACTTGTGACTGACTGCCAACTGGATTTAACTCCATTCACCACCACTCTTTGGGCCCAGCCATCCAATCAGGTTTTTACCCAGCGAAACATACACCCACCCAAGCCAGGAGCAGCCAGGACTTGTGGTCCTCTTTTTTGCGCTACTTCCTCCTCTTAAGATACTGAAGTCTTACCATCTCAATGATGCTCCTTTCCTTGTTATCTCCTCAATCATCTATGCAAGTTGTTGAAAATATACACCAGAAATCTCCTAGATTGCTTGTTCACTGCTGAGTTGTCCTTCCAGCAGACACCACGGTGGTTATAATTTCCCCATGATGTGTGTCCCTTCCAAATCAACACCTGAAGCAAGAAAATATTGACAGGCAGCACACCCACCTTGAATACTATCAGCAGGATAGTATCCTCTGTCCACAAGTTCTCTGATATTTTACCTTTATTTTTGAAGAAAGTCTTCCCATAGGAGATTCCACCTATTCCCTCCAGCTGAGATTTTTCACCCTCTTTATCCCTTGAAAAATGAAACTATGATCTTGCCCCCTCATCACCATAAAAATGAAGGTTTTTGACATCCCGAAAACACAATGGCACTGGCTGCATCAGTCTGGCAGCGCCCTGACAAATGCTCTGAAAAGTGTCAATGACATCTTCAGTGGTCACAGCATTCTGCACACTTGCTTCCAGCAAGCAAAGGAAGAAACATTATGCCTAGAGGAAGAAGGTGAAAACAGCCCAGGCAGAACAAATAAGAAAGCGTGAACAGGGACAGGCTCAACAAGGACATTTGTCCCTTGCAGTCCTAATAGATCCTGTAGCAGAGCCCTAGCAGCAGCAGCACAATGCTACTCAAGAGCTGGTATGCTGGATGACAAAAGAACAGTGTCACACACTTTGCCATGGAAACAAGGCATAAAAACAACCAGAAGGTGTCTGCTTTTAAAGAAAACAGCACAGGTAGAGAGACAGGTCAAAAGCGAAGAGAAAAAGTAGTTTGTGTCACATATAATCTCAAAAATGAGAGGAATAGCTAAAGAGGAAAATGCAACACGTCTGAGCTATTGTGTCTTTCAGATCACATGTGGTCTCTGCCCATAGAGACTGTGGTCTGTCCTTGGTGGGGGCTCTTCTCTGAAAAGCAGCAATGTCTACATCCCCCCATGGAAGCAGCATACTCTGGCCTGGCAGTGGGATCCTGGTGCTGGGTACTCCGCTGATCTCCTGTTACCAACTGCCCAGCCTTCCTGCCCTGCCCTATGGTGACAGAGACTTCTTTCCAGTGATGGATTCTCCCTGGTTGATTGCAATGAAATTCTTTAAAAAGGCTACAACTTACTCCACCTGCAATGTACACTGCATTCTTGATAAGCTATGGGATGTTGTTGACAGTGAAACGTGGCAGTGCCCTGGCTCCTGTGCCACTGTTGTAACCTAAGCCTGTAAAGAGTAGAGTGTCAATAGAGTGTGGGGGACCTGTACATCTTACCCAGAACCCCAATTCACTGCCCTCACCTTTACTCACACTCCTTTTCTCCCCATCCCTTTGCATGTTGTTTCAGAGATAATCCTCCTTCGGAGTTACATTTTCCTTTTTTTCTTTCCCAGTGAGAAAATGCAAGCCAGTAATCCACCACACATGCTACACGGGTACATATACGTACTTATACACACATAAATTGGTTTGGCTGTTTGATGCCAAAAGTAAGGGAACTGTTAATCATCCTGTCTCCCTGCTGCCTCCCTGACTGCTAGTGGCAATAGTACCAAAGTTTGGGAGCAGCCGGCTGAGCTAGGCCAGCTGTCCATACTGGGGACATCTCTGAGGCACAAAATCCTGCATCCAGCACTGTCAGGGCACCTGGAGCGGGCTCTCTTACGAAGAGAGAGTGCTGATCCTCCAAGGTAATTGTAGCAATCATGATGAAGGAGCAGGAGCGTGTGTAGAAGCATGGAAGAGAGGGAAGTCTGGGATTCAAATATGGTAAGTTGTTCCTGCCCTCAAGTGGCTTTTTTTTTGCTGCAGCGTTGGAGAACTCCATCAGAATGACGCCGTCTGCATGTCTCTGCACTGTGCAAATGCTGGAAGAAGTTGTCTACACAGCAGCAGGTGAATCACAGGCAAATTTAGTGAGCTATCTGGAAAAGCCAGCTAGATATTTGTCTAAAATTACTTATTTCCAATCAGATAAAGTATACCTAGAATGTTTGCAATAGAGAAATTTACTGTGCAGTTTAAATACAAACACTATGGATAATAAACCAAAACAGTCATAAATTATACAATGATGTGTAATCTGCTTAATTTGTAAAATAATAAGTGGTTAGGTTATACTATAACAATTGCCAGTTTCACTCTAGTACATACAGTAAATTAGGCTGTGAAACTATGTTTTCACATAATTAATTCATCTTATCCGTAGATATTTACTTTCTTGTTAACCAGGGTTTTGATTTTCAGTCTATGCCATTTCATAAAAGTGCATAGAATAGAATAGCATAGCATAGCATAGCATAGCATAGCATAGCATAGAATAGAATAGAATAGAATAGAATAGAATAGAATAGAATAGAATAGAATAGAATAGAATATTTCAGTTGGAAGGGACCTACAACGATCATCTGGCCCAACTGCCTGACCAATTCAGGGTTGACCAAGTTAAAGACAATTATTAAGGGTGTTGTCCAAATGCCTCTTAAACACTGACAGGCTTGGGGCATCAACCACCTCTCTAGGAAGCCTGTTCCAGTGTTTGACCACCTTCTCAGTAAACAAATGTTTTCCAATATCAAGTCTGAATTTCCCCATTTGTAAAATATTGTTTTAATATTTATTTAAAAAATAAAAAAATCTTCAATGAATCACTTCCAAATAGCATATTGCTTATTTAATTTTAGCTTAAAGTCACAAAAAAATTAAGGTGGCAAGAGTAAATGTACATTATTTCCTTTTGAAAGTTTCAAAGTCCAAAAGCAGGAGTCATGGGAATAATGCTAAGGCTATGAATCAAGAAAACAAAATCTAAAGAAGCAAAATTAAGGTTAAAGCCCTTAACCATTTTGCTAAATGGTATGCAGCATTCATAGTCCACAAAATCAAATGATGAAAGGTTCCTCCACTAAATGAGGCAAAATATGATAAGCTAGTGGTAAAATAGTCATTAAATTTTACAATAAATGTATGCCCCTTCTGTGTACGTACTGTTGGGTGCACTGAAACACATGAAAATAACATTAGAAGACATTCATATGACATTGTTGTTTAGACGAACTGAATTGTTTTAGGGAAAATGTTTCTTGTTTTCTACCTTTACTCTATTTTCCTGAATTTTCAGTTTTCATGGAAATGCTTATTTTTTTCTTCCATTCTTCTATTTTCCTGAATTGTTATTAGATGGATAACTTTTAGGTTTTTTAAGCAAAATCAGGGGTGGACATTGTAAATAATGCTTGGAAGTACAGCATTTCCCCTTACAGAAAAATACTGTAATTATGTCTCTGACTGTTGTCAAATCAGTAACCACTTTTGGTTAACATTATACTGTCTATTTTTACATGCATATAGAATAGATATTGAAATCCATTTCAGGTGCACTGAGTACAGCTCTTTGTGATAACTACAATTTAATTTTAAGTGTCGAATTTCAGATCTCTTTCTTGACCTGTTTTATATAAAAGTTTTATAATAAGCACCTTCTAATATTAAAATTTCTTTAAAATAGAGTGACAAAATTAATTATCTTTTAATATACGTTCAAATAGCTTGTGATTGACTAATGCACTGTAAGTAAGCAATCAAAATGCTGTAGCTATGAAGCAGTAGGCATAAAGCTGCTGTATTTATAGGCATATAATCAGGTAAGTAAATAAATTAGATTTTAGGTACTAAGGAAGTGGGTTCACAGGATAGCTACTTCAAAGGATGCTGATCTCTTCCATCTCTGTAAGTGCCTTAACCTGTAAAGCTGTGAACGTTACCAAATATCCAGCCACAGCACTTCCCACAATCATAAATGCTGTCAATCTGGTCTTTTGTTGACAATGAAGCCTACTCCTTTAAAAAAAACCAAACAAACTCCTGCAATTATACTACACCTTGCAGGTGTATGTTTTCTGTGTATTTGAGATTATCAAAAGATGTTTCTCATCACCTTTTTTCCATTCCCTTTTAAAAAATTGGTTTAGTGCACTTCTACAGCACTTCATTTTCCGTAATGGCGTGGAATAAGGCTGTGTGACTTTTAGCTAGAGAAACCCCAGTAAAAAGTAGCTACATAAAACAGATCCTAGAAGGAAGAGAAAAAAAACCACAAATATTCTATTTATAATGTGTGAATATGTCTGTTCATGGGAATATAAAATTTAAAGCATCACTGTATTACAGCAGTTCTGACTGCTTAAGTGTTCATAGTTAGTCATTCCAAGCAAAAATAATCAATAAGGAAATAAAACTCTAAATACAGTCTATTAACTTCTTCCTGCTAACATTCCATGACACAAGAAAGATGTTGCTTTTTTCTAGTATTAATGACAGATTACAAAAGGAGCAAGAAAAAACTCTCTTTTCATACAATAGAATTATGCATATTTTTTAGAAGACACATAACTTAGATCTTCTTTCAGGATTAGACTAAGATGAGTGAGCAGACTTAAGAACTTAAAGAATTTTGACATTTTCATTATCTCCAACTCTTTGGAAAATTGATGCAGTGAAAGTCCACATGGGTTAGAACACAGTGAAGACACAGTGCTTTTGAAAATCCCATTCCAAATTTTGGTAGGCTTATATCCCATACAAAAACACACACAAGAATTTTACCAAACCCACAGCACAAGTTCCTCACTTCCAAAATTAGGAAATGCCAGGATTTGTCCGCGTGATTTTAGGTTTTTCTCTTGTGATTCCCACATTTTTGTATGCATATATGGCTTTTAATATCATGGTCACATATTTCATTTGCCTCCAGATCCTCAAATCATCAGTGCCCAGAATACACAATGAACAACTAATCAATATTCCTTTTCATCTCTTTTAATCAATATTAATCCCAAACACCATTGATCTTCTGGGACTCAAGAATAATAGTTTCCTGTAAATTTTGGAGGAAAGATTTAAGTCACAAGGCCTTGTGACTTTTCTCTTTCTCTTCTCTCCTGTTCCCTTCCCCTTTCCCTTCAGCTCTTGCATCGGATCCATTTCACCTCCTCTCAGGTCCGCTGTTTGTTCCACTCCAATGGATTTCTCAGCTGCTGTGTTACCCAACGCGTGACAGCACAAGTCTTCACAGACCGAAACAAAACCATGGCTAAGAGGACTCTCTCTTGCACACAGCTCCCTCAAACAGCTTGACTTTCAGCCGCCGAAGCGGCGTGCGCACAGGGGAAGGTGTGGAAACACACAGCTGAGGCTGGTGCCAGAGCAGGACTTGGGCAACCCAGGGCGAGATGTGCTTAAGCTCCACACTGTGAGTGACACAGGAACTTGCCCTTGCATGGCATGGGGCCGTGCCATTAACCCAGGCATAAAGGGAACAGAACACACTCTTATGCTGGGGATAGTAGCCTCCCTCCACACCAAAATTTTGTAAATCTTGCTAAAGTCTCTCTTGTCCTTCTGTCTTAATATTGACACCCAGTAGCTAGCATAACAGAACGGAGGCGACATGAAACAATTTAGTACAACTTGAAAACAAGTTTCCATAGGTTTTTAGTTTGCTTGTTTTTCCTTAAATAAGGCTTAAATGTGTTACAAAGCTCTTATACATTTATTAGCCTGTTCAGTTGCCCTCAACGGGGATTTCCTCAGCTATAGGCAAGTGCAGAGACCAGCATGTGGCAACTCAGGCTGAGCACAAAGAGGAGCATACCACGAAGCTACAAAGTCCTTTGCAGCAATAAGCATTTTTACCTGTTATCCAACGCTTAACAACTATATAATATTATCTTTTTCAGGTTATCTTAATAATGAATACTGTTCTTGTTCTGTATGATGCAGCTCTATTAAACCTCTGTTACATTTTATTTGCATAAGCATACACACAGAAGTCTGCTAAAAAATTTCTGTTCCAACTCCTACCAGATAAAAAGCATAGGGTCCTGAGCATAAACAGTACATAAATGGACATACATAGATTTCAGGAACACCGAACAGAACTATCATTAAATATATGTGAACATATATAAATATGTGAATAGTTGCACAACCCACACATCTCCACTAGATTCTGCAGAACAGCATAGAATAATGTCCAGGTACAGAGGTGATGAACAGGTGCTGCACTTATTTGTCAGTCAGCAGAGCTGTGGGAGGCAGGAATTAAAGGTGTAAATGCGAAAGAGGAAGAACAAAGGGAAAGAGAAATTCCATCTGGAGACAGCATGGCACTGGTCTGCTGACCCAAGCAGAAAAGGGAACAAGTTGTAAATTACTAAAAAAAAGAGTTTTGTAAAAAGGAAGCTGTGTTATATAGGCATTACTGCTCTTTCCACATCACAGAGCTTAAAGTATGAATATACGTTAGATTTAAATATAGATATCCATGCAACATGTTAGAAAAAAATCCTTTACATACAGTTATTTACACATACATGATTAGATAGACAAATACATGTATCACTAACCAGGACACTCTGTTGATTCTCATATTAACATTTGCGTATGTATATATCATACTTCCAAACATTTAAAAGATTTTTTTTTCACTGTTTGCTCCTTTAAAACTCATAAAAGTACTTACTGTGATGAAATTCCCTTTTAAAACTGCAGAGACTGCTGCATGCCTAAGCGAGCCATGATTTGCTGGCTCATAATTATCTTTTCTGTGTCTGTTAGAATCACTGATGCATTAATTGCTTATCAAAATTTTAAAGAGTTCATGAGTCACTCTGAAGATAAAATAAATAAATATTAGTGAGCCAGTTTCAACAGAATTCATGTCCTCTGCCCCTTAAAGCTGAAAGACTGTATTTATTAACTACCAGAATTAGGTCTTGGTACCTAATGTATGGGTAAATATGAAATATACTCAAGCCATATTCAGCAAATCAGAACTGACTGACTAGATCACCATGTTTCAAGGGATTGATGCATCATAGTCTTGTTTGACCAAATTATAGATCAAAGAGAGAAAGGACCAGTCAATTATAGCATAGAGATTAAGTGAAAGGTATGTCTAAATGCACAGGTCTGACCCAAATTGAGTGAAAAACTAAATATTTCGTTTTCGAAGTTTGGAAGTGATTCTATATGAGAAGATCTTAACACAATAGAAGTAAACATTTGATCTTCAAACAAAGGCATTGGCACAAAATAACATCAAATAAGAAATCTTAGTATCCTTACATCGTATAAGAGAAAGGGAAACGGAAGGCATAAAGTTTTCATAAATATCAAAATAAAGCATTGCATTTTGGATCAATCTGAAATTTTCATTAAAGCCAAAAGACTGGGTGGACAGCTCTTCGCCCATTTAATATTTTACTAAAATTGAGTAAAATATACTATTTTGGAGAGTAAAAACTTTCATTTTGAAAACATGAGTGTGCTGAGAGACTTTTAAGCCTGGACCAATGCCAGTTCACTGTTGAAAATCCAAGTCTAAAACTGTTCAATGACCAGGATCAAACAGGAAACAGAAGCCCTTCCCTTAAACCTTTACTTTATTATTCTAGCTTGTTCCTGAAAATTGTAGGAAAAAAAGATCCCTCAAAATCTGAGGAGGAACAGGGAATATTCCTGAAAGGGAATGGTAGCTCTGAAACATATTAGGAATTAGACAGGCATCAGTGAGCCACCTTTGAGCCAAACTGTTAGTGAAAAACCTTTAAAAAAAAAAAAATCACAGTTTTTCTCAAGGAAGTTCAGCAGCAGGAGATTCTGGCTAACGTAGCTGGCTGGTATAAAGCAGATAAAATGGGAAATTTATAGAAAAGGGCAATTTCCCTGTTACTCACTGACTGCAAGCAGGACGAAGAATCCATTTTAACAGACTGAGGGTAAAACCAAAGGCATTTCCCCAGATCAAGATATTTGACCCAGATTTAAATCAGAATATATCACTGTCAGTGAAGTCTACATGTAAGAATACAGAGAAAAATATAACTGCATAATGTATTGTGGATTAAATACAACATAGGAAGGTATAAAATTTTGCTACTTACGTCACCTTCATAAATTCGCAAATATGCACAAAACAACAAGGAGTAAAGTTACAACCTCAGATTTCAGGAGGGCTAACTTTGACCTCTTCAAGAAACTGCTTGGAGAGATCCCGTGGGCTAGGGCTCTGGAAGGCAAAGGGGCTCAAGAAAGCTGGTTGGTATTCAAAGACCACTTCCTCCAAGCTCAGGATGAGTACATCCCTAAGAGCAAGAAATCGGCCACGGGACGCAGGAGACCCGCATGGTTGAGCGGGGAGCTTCTGAAAAAGCTCAAGTGGAAGAAGGAAGCTTACAGTAAGTGGAAGAATGGGCTGACCCCTTGGGAGGATTACAAGAATGCCGCCAGGGCATGCAGGGATGAAACAAGGAAAGCCAAGGCTGCCTTCAAATTAAACCTGGCTCAATAGGAAGGGCTTCTACAAGTATATTGGAAGCAAAAGGAAGACCAGAGAAGTT